>PISX010020387.1:0-35926 GCA_004024625.1 Mellivora capensis | reverse complement strand
GGGACTGGAAGAGATTATGCTGAGTGAAATAAGTCAAGCAGAGAGAGTCAATTATCATATGGTTTCACTTATTTGCGGAGCATAACAAATAACACGGAGGACATGGAGAGATGGAGAGGAGAAGGGAGTTGAGGGAAATTGGGGGGGAGATGAACCATGAGAGACTATGGACTCTGAAAAACAACCTGAGGGTTTTGAAGGGGCGGGGGGTGGGAGGTTGGGGGAGCCAGGTGGTGGGTATTATGGAGGGCACACATTGCATGGAGCACTGAGTGTGTTGTAAAACTATGAATTCTGTTACGCTGAAAAGAAATGAAATTAATAAAAAAAAAATTGAAAAAAAAAGAGAATTTAATCTTTATTGCATGCTTTTGGGTAGACTATTTTCCTTCCCAAACCCATCAGGTTAGTATATACTTTTTTTTTTTCCTTTTGTGGATTTAAGAAATTAAATTCTTACATTGAAATGTAAAATTCTTTACATTGAAAAACAAGATGTCTGATGTGTTAAATGGAATTTAATTAAAAATGTGGAGTAGCTTTTATATGTAAACATGCATAATTATTTTTCTAAGATGTCTTTTATGCTGCCTTATAGGGCTTTACATTTACGAGTATACTTTTTTTTTTTTTTTTCCTCCTTTAACAGTGATTCAAAAGGCACAGATGTGCCAAGGAGCAATGGTATTCACTATGCCCTTTTGGGTGGGCTGCCCTGAGCAGATGGACCTCCAATCTTCCTTAAAGGTCAAATGATGTGTGCTTTTGCCAAATCAGTTTGAGAAATAAATTTCAAATTCTTTCTGTGATAAATGGCTCACCACATATTTTCTGAAAATTTAAATTGAATCGTCATTGTTTCCAGTTCTTTACAGAAAGTCCTGGTGGCTAAACTTAAAGCCTAAATAAACTTTGAAATTTTTAGTCTGAAACTTGGCATTCAAAACTCTCACACTGATCCTGGGTCCATTATTTTAGCCTAGAGAGGACTTTCTCTCCTGTTCTAGTTTGAGTTCCCTCTTGCATACAAAACTTGTGGTTTTTTTTTTTTTTTGATCACTCTAGCTAATAAAATTGTTTCTTTTATAAACTCCTTTAGTCCTTGTTAAATATTTCATTATTTTAATTTTTAATATTTTACTGTTTTTTAAAAATTATTTATTTATTTATTTATTTATTTGACAGCGAAAGAGATCACAAATAGGCAGAGAGGCAGGCAAAGAGAGAGGAGGAAGCAGGCTTCCCACTGGGCAGAGAGCCCGATGTGGGCCTGAGCTGAAGGCAGAGGCTTAACCCACTGAGCCACCCGGGTGCCCCTGATTTTTAATATTTTAAAAAACGATGTCATTCTCATTTATGCACCCATTCTGTAACCATGGGTGATATGTTAAAATTAGGACTACCATAATTCCTGTAGTAGATATGGAGGAAAGTAACTGGCTTAACAAGCATTATAATCAAGACCTTTCTCTGGTGTGATGGAAGAAAAGACAGCAACCCCGGAGCTTTGGCCTTTTGCTATCAGTTTTCACTGTTCTGGGGGCTTCATTAACAACTAAACCTTCAGGCATGCTTTACTAAGTTGTTAAAGTGGTACAGGGAAGTTGTTCCTTATTTCCCTATGTCTTATGGTGCTTGTTTGCAAACTGAGTTGAAAACCAACATGAATACATTCTTTCTAGAGTGGGTCAACACTTTTGTTGTTGCCTAATCTAAAATATGTCTAATATCATTTTGAAGAACAAGCATGGAATATGAAGATTCATTTATCAATATAAAAGTCAAGGTCTACTGGGGCGCCTGGGTGACTCAGTGGGTTAAGGCCTCTGCCGTTGGCTCAGGTCATGATCCCAGGGTCGTGGGATCGAGCCCCACATGGGGCTCTCTTCTCAGCAGGGAGCCTGCTTCCTCCTCTCTCTCTCTATGCCTGCCTCTCTGCCTACTTGTGATCTCTGTCAAATAAATAAATAAAATCTTAAAAAAAAAAAAAGTCAAGGTCTGCTAACTGGTTTTAATCATCCTGAAAGTTTTTTTGGTCATTTGTGCTTATACAACTGAAGGTTATACCTAACAATTAAGGTTACATCTAGGCCCAGGAAAGAACACCTATAAAAACACCTTTTCTAAGGAGAAAAGGAGTAATTTTGGGGGTACCTGGGTAACGCAGTCGGTTGAGTGTCAGTCTCTCCGTTTCAACTTAGGTTGTGATCTGAAGGTCCTGAGATTGAGTTCCCACTTGGGCTCTGTGCTCAGTGGGGAGTCTACTTGAGATTCTCTCTCTCCCCTCCCTCTACGCCTCACTGCCCCCTCCCCAATCCCAAGAGTGCACATGCTCTTTCTCTCTCTCAAATAAATAAAACTTTGGGATGCCTGGGTGGCTCAGTCAGTTAAGCATCTGTCTTTGGTTCAGTTTATGATCCCACCTGTGATGGAGTCTGGCCTGGACTCCCTGCTCAGCAGGGAGACTGCTTCTCCCTTTCCCTCTGTCCCTCCTCCTGCTTGTGCTCTCTCTCAAGTAAATAACATCTTTAAAAAAAAAAAAAATAGGGCACCTGGGTGGCTCAGTTGGTTAGGCCACTGCCTTCGGCTCAGGTCGTGGTCCTGGAGTCTGGGGATCGAGTCCTGCATTAGGCTCCTAGCTGTGCGGGGAGTCTGCTCCTCCCTCTGACCTTCTGCTCTCTCTCACTCTCTCTCTCTCAAATAAATAACTACAATCTTTAAAAAAAATAAATCTTTACAAAAAAAAAAGAAAAAGGAGTAACTGTGTACTCTAATGCCTATTTAAATAGCTCAAATTTGGTTTTCTATTATGCTTCTCACGATGTTCTTCAAGTTCTTCAGGCTTTTCCTAAAGGAAGAAGAACATAATGAGGTGAATTGGGAAGGAAGGAAAGAGAGATAGTACTTGAAGAATTATGGACTGGAAGGAGAGAAGAATGTGAAGAGGGGACTAAGATTGACAGCTGTGAGTCCCTCTTCTTAATGTTCCATGCATTCTCCAGACAAGAGGTACAAACCCTAGCTGTGGACTACAGTTAGATTTCCTTCTGCTGAAAGTATTGTGCTCAATTCTCTTAATATTGGTCCACATAGTGTTTTGACAATCTTCAGGTAGATTCTAACGTTTCAAAATTGAGAAATTTTACTCACAAATCTATGTTGTGGCTTCTTTGGGAAAAATTCTTAATTCCTCTACAGGAATCAGTTGCTTGAATTTAGGGTAGTGGCTTTCCCTTTAGCCATGCCAAGAGCCCTTCAGGGGCTCGTGAAAGGTCCCACTCAGCACAGATCCATTTGCTTCCATTACATGTTGGCCTTGAGGCACTAAATTCCTAGACCCACCCACTGCAGACTCAAGTTGATGCGAAGGGACTAAGTACCAGATATACTAGGACTGAGTCTTGTGTAATGTAATGACATTTTTGTTGTTACCCTGATGAATAATATTACTGAAAAACAACAACAACAACAAAAAGCAACTCCCCAGATAGATATTAGCTAAATGAACATGAAATTTACAAATGTCTACATTATTAAGTTGTCAAATATATGGATTTTTCCCTACTTTTATAAAACTACTTATTGAAAAATATCTCAACATAAATATTTAACAATGTAACTCACCCAAAAGTTAGATTGACTTAAAAAAATTAGAATCAGCATTCCTTTTTAGGAATTTGGGAAGTAATTTAATGTACTTCATAGTCCAATTCCAAATTTATGTCTCCTCTTTGAAAGCCGGAGTTCTCATCTATTGTGGTTACCAAGGCATAGTTCCTGAATATTCCCTTTAACTTCATAAAGTCTCCAGTAAATTTTTTTTGAAATGGGGATGATTCCCCTGGGGGAATAGCCTGCCATTCTTTCCTTTTCTTTCTTCTCATCTCTTTTCTTCTTTCTTTTTATCTCTCTTTCCTCTCTCTCTCTCTTCTTTTTTTTTTTTTTTTTTTTTGCTTCTTAGATCAGTCCTGTTAAAAGCAAAGAAAACTTCTTATAAATGACCTCAAATAATTCACTTCTTGTAAAATGTGGTCTTTATTTTTATTTATTTATTATTATTATTTATTTGAAAGACAGAGATTACAAGTAGGCAAGAGAGGCAGGCAGGGAGAGAGAGGAGGAGGAAGCAGGCTCTCCATGGAGCAGAGAGCCGGTTGTGGGGCTCGATCCCAGGACCATGGGATCATGACCCAAGCCGAAAGCAGAGGCTTTAACCCACCGAGCCACCCAGGCGCCCCTAAAATGTGAAGTATTTAAAGCTTCCTTCAGAATTATCAGTAGGGTTGTTTGGAGAGCTAAGATCTATCCATTTACTTCACACAGGCTGTTAGAAAGCTTCCAGAGAATAATGCCTTTTGGACATTCTACAGAAGTATAACAAGAGGCAGATTCAACTTTATAAAAACAGTGTAACTTTGAAAAAACTTAGTGGTAGGCAGATTTCTAGGGAAGTTCTCTCATTCACATTTATGGACTTGAACTTTTTCCAGAATACCATTGGTGGGTTTTATTTTTATTTTTATTTATTTTTAAGATTTTATTTATTTATTTGTCAGAGAGAGAGGGAGAGAGAGAGCGTGAGCACAGGCAGACAGAGTGGCAGGCAGAGGCAGAGGGAGAAACAGGCTCCCCGCTGAGCAAGGAGCCCTATGTGGGACTCGATCCTAGGACACTGGGATCATGACCTGAGCTGAAGGCAGCCGCTTAACAAACTGAGCCACCCAAGTGTCCCCCATTGGTGGATTTTAAAGATCTCTGAAGAGGTACAAATAATTAGGTAAAGGACTTTCTATAGATACTGCTTGGTGTAGGAAATATGTATGATGAGTTACTTTTTGTTTTTTTATTCCAATTAGATAATTTTCCACTGGTGAAAACTGCATTTTTATTCAGTCCTGCTGTCTAAAACTTTATCTAAGAATCAGACCTTTAGTGTTTGGTGGCTTCATCCTAGAGGAAAGAATTACAATGCCACACACTGATACTCTGTTTTTTGTTTGTTTGGTTTGGTTTGATTAGTTTGTTGAGGCTAAGGGAGAAGTGCTGAGGAAAACCCAGTCCAGGGACACCTGGGTGGCTCAGTAGGTTCAGTGTCTGCCTTTGGCTCAGGTCATGGTCCCTCCTTGGATGGAGTCCTATGTCTGGCTCCTTGCTTAGCTGGGAGACTGCTTCTTCCTCTGCGGGCTACTCCCCCTGCTTGTGTGCTCTCTTTCTCACTGACAAATAAAAAGCACAATCAAAAAAAAAAAAAAGAAAAGAAAGAAAGAAAATCCATTCCAAACTGGTTGGTCATAGCTGGAAAATCAGACAATGGCCTGTGACTTTGCAAGGTGAATGCACTTCTGAAGTAAAGATTATTCACTCCTTGGTTTTATCTTTCTCTGTGACAGAGTGAATGGCTTAAAATGACACTCTAGCCTTAAACAAATGATATAAAGTTCTTAAAAAACACTGTTATTTTAACCAAATTGTCATTGCAGTTAATGAGCAGAATATGGCATTTCATGAGTTGATACTAACTTACTTGAAAGTTTTTCTTAGTGGAAATAATGCATGTTCTTTGTGTCCTTAGGAATCACAAAATTTATGAAATCTCTCATGAACTAGAAAAGCCAAGATCATTTAAAGTTGACATTTTCTTTCTTTTTCTCTGAAACTATGTGGCAGAATTGCAGCATCTTTAGGGAATGAAGCATTAAAATAGACTACTTCTACAGAGTAGTGAAATCTAGCTTATTTCATATTATACTAGAAACACTGACATTAAAGGGATTATAAAAATTATCTTGTTCAACTATCATCACATGCTCATATCTTTTCTGTATCATCTCTGACAAGTAAAAGTCCTACTTCTGCTTGAACTCACCCTAGTGATGAGAAAGCTTTCTGCCCTGAGGCAGCCTCTTTCATTTGTGAGTATCTATGATGGTTAGAAAAGCCTCCTTGGTCTCGTGTTGAGAATTGTGTCTCTGTATTTCATTTTATTGTAGTGATTCTCTCTAAACAAATTGTCCATTTCTCAATATGGCAGCACTTCAGACAATCTGACAACAGTAAACAAATTCTTCTTAAACCTCTTTCTCATGACTAAGCATCCACAATTTCTTCAATTACTCTAAAATTGATGTAGCTTTGAGTTCCTTTATTAATTTGTTCTTTTCTTTCTGGATAGATTCTGATTTTTCAGTATTCCTCTTAAACTATGAGTCACATAATTTTCCATAGATTCTAAGAGTGGTCTCATTTATATAAATTAAAATGTGATTTTTCACTTAATCATTGTAGGTTTCTTTTTTTTTAAATGTCCATTTGAAAATTTAAAATTCTGTCTTGTTGGATGACCTCATCACATTGTTGATTGATTGTATCTCATGTTAACTAAAACCCTCTAATATTTTACAGGAGCTAGTACTCATTTTTATCAATCCTTGTCCTATAGATACATGATTACTCCTTTTAAGTCCAAGTCCGGGTGCTTAGGAGGTATATCTTAGATACTGGCTTTTAAATTTCTATTTAAGAGACATTAATGTCATTGGACTTAAACTATTATTCAAACTCATTGTTAACATTTTGAACCTTGTTTGTGTAATCTAACATACTGACTTTCTTGACAAGCTTTATGACTCCACTAAATGTGCTATTAAATCATTATGAACATTTTGAAGAAGACAGAGTAAAAATCTAACAAATATTTGGGACCTCATTAGTATATTTCATGGCTTTTTTTTTTTAAGATATGCAGATGTGAGGTCTAGAACTGCTCATAGCTACTTTGTAGCTATGAGGGATACCAGCCTGAGAAACTGAAACATGCGGTTGATAAAAACATCCTATAAATGAAATTAGAATTCTATTCTAACAATGTCCGAGCCTTTTTCTATCTCTAAAATTTTTGGTCATATGAGTAATTAAATGAGAGGAGGGAAATTAATGCTAGCTAGCCTAGGCTATCATGGAATACAAGTAGCTTAACACAACAGAAGTCTATTTTATTCACATAATTTCTGATGTGAATTGTCAGAGGCTATCCTCTCTGTAATGACTAAGGGAACCAGGATCTTTCCATCTTATGATGTCACTGCCTCAATTTGTGGCAGGGAAAGAGAAAGAGGAGGAATCTGGCTTTTAAACTGTCTTATTCTAGAAATTAAAAAAATATTGCTTCCACCCAGAATTCATTAGCATGAACTTGTCACATGGTTGCAAACTAAATGCTAAGGAGCTAGGAATTATAGAAGAATATTTTGAATATTTGGTGAGCACTAGTGGCATCTGCAATTCAATATCCTTTCTTTAAGGAACATAGGTTTTCACAAAAGAATGAAGGAGCCACTGATCATAAGCTCTGTCTGCTTTCTACTCGTAACCATCTCAAAGCTGAGGAGGTATTAATGGCCTTGTTCTTGGTTTAGAACAGTGAGAACACACACAAATTATGTATGACAATAAATTCTTCTAAGACACTATCTTTTCCTTTCACTTTGAAAGTTTTGACTAAACGTTTCTAACTCTGGATTCCTGGTCACATCTCCTATTTCCCCCAGTGGCTGGAAGATAAGAAATTTCTGTTCCTGCAGTTCACTATCTCATCTGCAAGTTTTTTACCATACTCTGGTAGGTAATCTTCTTAGGCCTAGAGACTTGAAATCGTTTAGAGAAGCTAAATGCTATCTTATCATCTCTTTACATATCTTGAGGTTCAATTGCTTTTACCAATATTTAGTCTACCTTCTCTGGGTTAAAAATGATTCTCCTGGTCAGAGACTATGGAAGTATAAGAAAAATTTCAGAATCCCATTTTGTGCCACATGTCAAATTTATAAAATCCTGCTAGACATATTACAGGTAAACTCTCTTTGTTTTTTGCTCTGGATATAACTGTTACTTTAAAGAGTTTTATTTTCCTTATGCAATTTGTTCACAAGCCTCAGTCCATTCTGGTTTTCCGGTACTATTCTCACAGGCTCATGTTCCTTTCATATTTGTGCTTGGTTAAATGCCTCTGAAACTCATTTCTACATGTAAATTTAAAAGTTGAAACCATTCAAGTAGTCTTTACGGAGCTACTGTGAATCTTTGGATACTTTCCTCGATAAGGATTTTTTTTTTTTTTTTTTTTTTTTGTAATTTCAAAGGTGGAAATTCAGTTTCAAGTGATTTCTAAATTCTCTGAACTTTCCCTGTTGAGAGTCTGAAGCTACATATCCATTTACATCTTTCATGAAACTTCTTTGACATTTTCCTATCTGAAGTTTAGGGTCGGTTTCCTGCCTGCATCTCATGGTCATTATGTGTTTGGGATACTCTGATGCTTAGTATGTGATTTTTGAATGAATGCATTTGAACCTTGCAAGGACAAGATTCCTTTTCCATGAGAATCCCATCTCATCTTCTCTTTCTTTCCTTTTTTCTTTATTTCTTGCTTTTATTTTTCCTCTTTTCTTTCTTTCTTTCTTTTTTTTTTTTTTTTTTTTTTTTTTTTTTTTTTTTTTTTTTTTTTTTTTTTTTTTTTTTTTTTTTTTTTTTTTTTTTTTTTTTTTTTTTTTTTTTTTTTTTTTTTTGATCAAATCTGAATCTTCTGGTCATTCATAACTGATAGCTTTTTTGTTTTTTAATGGAACCTTTTTTATAATTTCTGATAAGCTTTCTATTTGTGGAGATTAAAACTTACATAGCCTACTAAATTCTTTTGAGTGAATATAACACTATGCATGTCAAGGTTATAGGTTTGATAGCCATATAGACAGTTCTCACTCTACAGATAATTATATGAATCTTGTATTCTTACCAACAAGCTACATTGATCATCAGAGACATAGGTCAAGAAAATAAAAATAGCTCAGTATAATTCCATTATCAATACTAACAGAAAACTTTTGATAAGTCTTTCACATCTCTTTTCTTAAGATTTTGTGAAACAAGCTGGTCTATATTCAATATTCTATAATTTTATGAAAGTTTTCCTCAATCTTATTGAAGTTCTTCAGCATTGCTTCAGAATAAAGGGAGAAAATATATCCTAAGTTTAAATGGAAGTCATTTGCATCAGTAAAGAAGCAGACATCCATGAATCATAATCATAGAACTATTATATGTATATACTTAAACCTTAATAAACCTGTGAGAGCATATTTTAAAAGATTCAATATTAAAAGAAGGAAGAAGAAAAAAGATTAGGTAAAAGCAGTAATTAAGCAATTAGCAGAAGAATTTTGAAGAAAAACTTCAAACTTCAAACTTCTAGGTAAGAAGGACTTACCTAGTTAACTTGGTGGAATTCCTGCATTTCAAGTCTGATGACTCAATGAAAAGAAACTTACTTAGTTATGGTAGATAACAAATGATATGGTCTTGGGAAAATTTATATTTAACTAGTTTTGCTAATTATGAAAGATTGAAAATAAATGAGTCAAACATTTAACATTAGTAATTAGAAAGTAAAACAACAAAAGCCATAAAATACAGCTATAAGTATATACATATATATCTTGTATTTTATTTTCTGCCATTGCTACTAATTATTTTACTTTTTTATCTGTGACATTTGTTAGAATTACTTTAAAATATTGAAATATAATAGTGATAATGACTTCTCTGTTGTCTATAATTATTTTAAGTATCTAAAAATGATTTGGGGTAGTCTCCATCATATCTAAGTTTCTTCTATTCTTACCTCTTAGAGTTTTTCTTAGGAATAATTCTGGAATTTTGTTAAATACTTTTCAGCATATATTTATATGACTTTTTTCTTCTGAAATGGGTATTATACTGATTGTTTTTTTTTTTTTAATCATCCTTGATTTCCTGGAATTAACGTCCTATGGTTTTGGGTGCCCAAGTGGCTTAGTTGATAGAATATGTGACTTCTGATCTCAGGGTTGAATGTTCAAGACCCATGCTGGGTGTAGAGCTTACTTAAAAAAAGAAAAATCTGTATTTGTTCGCTACAGTACTAAATTCTATTTGTTAAACTCCATTTATATTTTTGCACATATATTCACAAGAATGATTTATGTTTTTATGTATTTTAGTAAGTCTTAAGAAAATTGTGGTATTTTATGAACATTTCTATGTTTTCATATGTTCCAGAATATTTTAAGTAATATAAGAATTATCTGATCTTTTAAAGTTATATAGAATTCAACTGTGAAATTATTCCTATTGGAGACTATTAATGCTAAAATTTAGGGTCCTTTTTTTATGGGCCGCCTGGGTGGCTCAGTGGGTTAAAGCCTCTGCTTTCGGCTCAGGTCATGGTCCCAGGGTCCTGGGATGGAGCCCCGCATCGGGCTCTCTGCTCCGTGGACAGCCTGCTTCCTCCTCTCTCTCCCTGCCTTCCTCTCTTGCCTACTTGTGATCTCTGTCTGTCAAATAAATAAATAAAATCTTAAAAAATAAAATAAAATTTAGGGTCCTTTTTATCCAGATTTTCTCTTCTGTCTCAAGTTAACTTTGGTAATTTATTTATTTATATATTTATTTAATTTAAGATTTTATTTATTTATTTGACAGAGAGATCACAAGTAGGCAGAGAGGCAGGCGGGGGGTGGGGTGGGAAGCAGACTCCCTGCTGAGCAGAGAGCCCAATGCAGGGCTCCATCTCAGGACTTAACCCACTGAGCCACCCAGGTGCCCCAACTTTGGTAATTTATAATTAGATTAAAACTCTTCAGCTTTCTCCATAATTTTTCTTCATTTTTATAAATATGTATATAGTAAACTCATCATTATTCTAATGTATACATTTGGTTACTATCTTATGTTTTTTTAAAATATTTTATTTATTTATTTGACAGACAGAGATCATAGGTAAGCAGAGAGGCAGGCAGAGAGAGAGAAAGGAAGCAGGCTCCCTGCTGAGCAGAGAGCCCAATGCTGATGCTGGGCTCAGTCCCAGGACCCTGGGATCACGACCTGAGCCGAAGGCAGAGGCTTTAACCCACTGAGCTACCCAGGCGCCCCTTATGTTGTTTTTTAATTCCACACTATTTTATGTTGTTTTTAATTCCTCACTATTTTAAGTTTTTTTTCCTTTTTCCCCCATAATTAAGCATACCAGGAATCTGCTTTATTGCTTTATCCTTTCTGTATTTTTCTCTTTGGTTATTTCATGATTTAGCTTTATTAATTCCCAGAAACTATATATTATATATAATTATTGTGGTATAATTGATGCACAAAAATGTGCATATTTAATATAGCCAATTTGGTGCGTTTAGACATATGCATACAGTAGGAATCTTTATTTTAACATTCAAACCTCTTACCTTTTCATTCATCATGCTCACCTCTTTGAGATTTTGACCAAGAATCTGAGACAGCTCTCTAAAGTAGAGCAACCTATTTCTCCAGTTTTAACCGTTTCGTATTTGAGTTATTGTTATTTTAGTTTTGGTAAGTTTACAGTGATATAATTGTAGTTTAGTGAAATAGTTCAGTTTCTTCAATAGAAAGCAATTCTAGTTTTTCAGCTTTATCTTCTTCCCTTAAGTTAATATCTTCCTTTAAATAACTGGAACTCTTTCATTAGTTTATTGTTGGGAAACAATTCTTTTTACCTTTCTTCTGCATAGTGTAGATCCTCTGAGTGAAGGGATTTACAGTCAAGTTAAGGAATGTTTATATAAGGAGATTTACTAACATAGTAAAGTTGGAGATGTTTCCAAATTAATGATAAGTTCTCAACTTTTTGTCCAGAAGAGGGTAGACAAGTTACCAAACATAATATGTAAGATTAGAGTATCCTAAACTCAGGATTCCTCTGTAATGCATCCTACTATGTATGTGTATGTGTGTGTGTTTGTGTGTATAAGTATAAATATAAATGTACATAAATATAAGCCCAGTGGTCTCCATGAGTTAAGAGATATATCAGAGATGGGCATGGTGAGGGCTTAGAATTTATGGAACAAAGTATCAGAGATGAAGGAGCTACAAAGAGAAAGAAGTAATATATTGGGAGACTCAAAAATGTTTCTAATATATACTAATGTGTTTTACATTAAATAAGTTAGTCATTTAATACATAATATCCATATGCAAATTATAAATGCAATTTGGAAATATATAATAAGGAATATTTTATTATTTGGAAGGGCATATTTAATGGGCACGGAAAGAAATACAGGAGAATTCCAGGTTAATAATTTCAATATTTCCATTTTATTTTAATAGTTTATCCTCTACATCTGTCCAATCAAATATCTTAGAATTTAAATACTTATAGCATTTCATTCTTGTCCCTGGAAACAGAATGATCTGAGGTCTTATAATCTCCCTGTGCCCACCACAGTGAACTTCATGGGTACCCTGCTTTAAATGGCCTAAGAATATCACTTTCAGCCTTATTAATAATCTGGTACAAATTTATGATTCATGAATCAGTTTGTCGACTTATAGAAGAACCACATTCTAAAAATAAATCACTTACTAAAAGCCTTTAAGCCAAATTTTTGATGACTCAAAGTATTTTAAATATTTTTTGCCCTCAGGCAAATTTGTAGGCCCTGATGCTAATAGCTCTGAAAAATCTGATCATGTGTCCTTAAGATCTTAAAATGTTCTCAATTCATCCAAACCCCTAACCACAGAGTACATTCAGTTTAGACTAATCAAATTCAGAACTATTTGTTAGCTGCAAATTTATTAAAGACTTTTACAAGCTTTCATTTACTTTTTCACTTATTATTATCATATTGACTGTTGTAATCTTTGGAGCAGTCGTTAAGCATTTCTCAAATTACAATGCTGGATAACAGCCAGAGTGCCAAAGTAGGTCAAGGGGCCAGGGAAACCATGTACAAATGATCTCTAACATTGCAGGTTAAGATTATCTGTTGTTGTATAGACAAGTCCTAGGGATTTGTGTTGAGCTCTAAAGCTAGAGAGTACCTGGGCTGTTCTTACCTGAAGGAGAGCAGCGCTGGGGTTTAGCAATTGGCAGAGCTAAGCGCTATGTGTATACCTGTGAATGCACGTACTTGAGGGAGTTATGGGCTTAATTGCTTGTGCACTAGAGATTACCTTATAGCAGGCATTCAATCAGTCTTCACCTCGTTTTAAGAGGTTCAAGGTAGGAACAGGCTTTGTGTACTCTCTCTTGTGTTCCTGCCTTGCCCTCTGCATTTTCTATACTATATGCACAGTTCAAGCCAAATAACTTATGTAAACCAATGAAGGAATCCTAATTTGCCATATTCATATTTTAAGAATGTCCTTTTTGTTCTTTAGAGTATGTCAAAAGTGAATTTAAAAAAGTGTAATGATAGCTTCCCCCTGTGCTTAACTTAAGCTTTTTTATGAAACAAAGAAAGGACTTCTCAGTTGGATTCATAAGTGAAAGGGGATATGTCCAGACAGTCTGTGTATGAACAGATATAGTCCTCTTTAAGTGGTATGGATAATATTTCTTAATACTTTATGACTTTTAATTGGTGACATAATATGTTTTCTTGTCATAGTAAATGCAGAGTTCTGACCAACGTTGCTATGACCTTTAGCAGAGAGGTCTTATATCTTTTAATAATAAGAGAAAGAAACTGAGTCAATTATAATATTATTAATTACAGGAGATAAATGCTAAGATGCACTGATGTCAGCATAGGCCTTGATAAAACTTAGTGCACTTAAACACTAAGTAATTGGTCTGTCACGATTGTAGGCCCATTGAAATGATCCAGAGCTCAAGAACCTTGACATGATCCTGCAGCTACCCTCAACAACCACTTACCAGGATCTACATGGAGTAGAAAAACTCAACATTAAATTGGGCTTGAATTCCTGCCCCTTATGGTGATGAGCCACAGCCTATACAGTAACTCGATATATAACGCTGATTTCTAGCATTTGCAAAAATGGCAGAAATAATTATTGATCATTATGCTCCTATATGGTCAAAATGTGATTTAGTGTATTGTTGCAATAAGTTTAAGCAAATGTTGACAATTGTTCCCCTTCAAAACAAGGGAACAACAATAGAAAGTCATTATACTGGGAAATTTAACTTAGTTATAATCTTACTATAATTGACAGCAAATTTTGAAAAATAAATTATTCTCTTTTATGATGCTCACTTTTTTCTATATTTTTAGAAACATTTGGTTTTTATTTTACTTGAGAATAGGGGGAATGAATCTGTTTTTCTTACATGGCTAATCCTTTTAAGTTATAAATCTTTTCATGACTACAGCAATTTTTCTCATTTACATCTTACCAGTCACTTTATCGTTAACTATCCCACTTGGTTCTGTGTTCCATTGCAGCAGACCCATATGGGGCCATTTCCCTTTCCAACAATGTGGAAAGGCACTTCCATACAAAGGGGTTTGCCTTTCCCAACTTCAAACCCATTTCTGAGTGGAGCTGAAGAACACTAGCCACATATAATTTTAGTGCACTAAAGCAGATCCATCCCTGATAAGGCCCACACCTTTTCCTCTTTTATTAACTTGTCATAGGGAACTTTCCATGAGACCAAAGATGTAGGTTGAGAAAGAGGCAGTGAAACAGTAGGAACAGGTACTATGAGAGTCTTAGTTATCTGCTTATACAGTTCACACCTCTTAGGACTGATTAGAGCTTTGTCTTATATATCTCATCATTGCCTTGTAAAGGAATGCTGCTGTACAAACCAATGCTAAGGTGTGTTAGATCAGGAAACATATCATCATGATGGGCAAGTTGGTTTATGGTCTTTAGATAGCTCATGTTCAGTCACTTAGTCCATGCAAGGGCCTAGTCACAAGCCAGGAGCTGTTTTTCAAATGTGGAAGAGTTGCCAAAAGAGGGGGATGTGATCTTATTTCAAAAAACCCTAGGGATTTTGCTTATTTTCTTTCTGGGGTTTACCAAAAATTTAATATATCCTCTGTATGCCACGGATAGTTCCAAAACCATTTGAACTGCTGAGTCATTATGCCCAGTGGTAGCGAAATGGTGCTACAACCTAAACCTGATGAAATGAAATTTCGTGCTCTGGACCACGCTCAGTACAGGTACGTTGGGTACCTAGTAACTGGGTGCAAGAAGCTCACTGAATTACTAGACGTTTTGTCTCCAAAATACAAATACATCCACAGAACAATGTGCTTATTCCTTTTTGAGGTTGGTCTTGTCTTTTAGTTTAGAAAGAATATTCTGCCATGGCCTAAGTCACGGGACTCCTGGGAACTCCACCCACAGAACAGACTCATGAACGGTGGTGGTTTATCGCCTCTCTTTTGGCACAGGTTTGTTGTCCTAAGCTGTCCAGGGCGCTAGCTAAGTAGCAAACAACAAACTATCTATTAGGGAAGAAAGCTAGGGTTGACATAACCCAGGGGCAAGACAGTGAAGTTGCACAGCTGTCTCTGACTTGTTAATGGAGGTATTTATGGTTTATGTTTATGATAACAGAAAATCCATTATTTGCTGCATACCAAGTACTAAAAGCTGTGTTGAGTTGTGCCTGTAAAGATACCTAATCCGGAGCCATAGGTGCAAGTGATATTCTACTGATCTTCTACTGTCATTCTCCGTGACCCAACAGGCTTTTGACTGAACGTAACAATCACTGGTGATGTGCTAGTTATCAAGTCCTTGCATATCTTAAGTCCCTGATGGTAGCAATAATCTCTGTAATTCCCCCAGGGATGATGTTTTGGTGTACTGTTTTCAAGGAGGGCAGAAATACAGAGGCTTTTCTTTGGTTCTATAGTAATAGCTCTGTTCCAAGTGTCAGGGAGCCCATATAAGAATTCTGCCTGCTAAGTGTATTTAGTTTCCACTGTAGGCTCTAGGATCATTGCTAGAACAACACAATTCTTACTTTGTCTAGAGGAACATGATGGCATTTGGGTCTGAGAATACGCATGAGTTCAGAGCCATTATCTAATAAATTCTGAAGTATGAGTATTTTGTTCTAAAAGCAGTCTGGGAAATGGTAATGGGTCCATTTGAGAACCTAATGCAGATTTCCTTGTCAAACTGATCAGCCTCAACCTTATTCATGGGCTATGTTTTGTCTTCAACCGACTTAGGTATAATAACTAAGCTGTGAATCTCCAAAGTGGCAATTATGGTCCAATGTTTGCCCAGCAAATCTAGAATTTATCATTCTATATATGTAAAGAAGCACTTAAGTTGACTCCTAGAGGTCCATTTATTTAATTTCTGAAGCTATGAATAATTAGTAATAACCACATATTACTATGAGTGAAACCACTATGGTGATGATGACCATTTTCTTCCTAAAGCTTATTGTATGGCACGCACCTTTTCTCTAGTAGTTGCATGCCTCCATCTGTATACCATTAATCTAACGTCCCATTATTCCCCCTGAGTTCACAGAGGCAACTTTCAGTGTAGCATCTCACACTGTCATCTCTGGCCTACAGAGTATAACCATCAAAGACATCATTGAGAATGCCCATGCCTCCCTCAGGAAAGCATTTCTTAAAGTCTTGTTGAGGGGATGTGGCTAGGCAATGACTGAGAAGGTTCCACTTAATAGATTTATTCCATCAAGTCTATTTTCCTAAGAATTACAATTTTATTTCAAAGTATGACAGGAAGGTGTTTTTTTTTTGTTTTTGTTTTTGTTTTTGCCTTTCAGTTTCATTAACCGTAGCTCTCTGTTGAGGGAAGGCTTAGATTACCCAACCTAGCAGAATATCAATGTCATGCACAGGTGCTCAAGCCTGCACAACAAATTCTGAAACCAATGTGAATGCATCCATGCCATTAATTAGAACCTAATGAATCTTAAATTATATCTGTGGTCTAATAGACTTAGAGCCAATTACTGCACATGCTTTCCAGGCTTCCAACAATTTAGATTTACGAATGATTTTAACTCATTTGATGTATACGTTATCTCCCTCTAGAACAGACCTTGTACCGCACTGTCTGAACTATGCGGAGATATAAGCCTTGATACATATCTGGAAGGAAGGGAAGGAAGACAGGATAGTTCTGGAAATGATTTCATCACCTTAGGAAGCTAATTGCCTCAGGTGCAACCAGGTGCTGAAGATGGACCTGTCTAAATTTTGATTCTTAATTTTGGTTATCATATTAGTGTATGCAATTAGTATGTTTGTTTCTACTTTTTCATGTTGGTTTGAATTTCTATTTTTATTTTAACAGTCTTATTGCAACTTCTTTAACCTCTTCATATCTTTTCCTATACATAGGTTATAAATTATAAATAAAGTAAAACAAATGCATTTGGATGTTAAAAAAAAATGCAATATCTAGAGTCCTGGAAAACCACAAAGATAGTGCAGAATCCCAGAACCTTGCTACCAGAAGCAAATGTTACCCTCCCTAGGTATAGAGGTCTGAAATGTGTGATAGGAGAGTTTTTTAGGACTGGAAGGAAATATAAGAAGGGCCTTCCTGACTGCAGTAGTGCTGTCTTTTCAGGAGGGACAGTCAGCCCGAGGTGACTTCAAAGGAAGGGAATCAGGAGAATTAAAGCTGACCTTGTTCTCATCCCTTCTTTCAAAATTTCCCCGGGCCTCTCCAGCTACAAGTAGAGGGCACAGGAGATCTGATGGTGTATTTCAACAAGTCAGCCTCTTGAGACACAGAGTAAGATGAAACACAGTAGAGAGTGAATCTGGAGGGGGAAGTGGAGATGCCAAGTACCCTTAATCTATTTTCAGTAAGTTTTTCTGAAATTCTGAATATAGCCAGAAAACTCATTTTTTCCTGATTGGGTGTATCTGTAATTTCTAAGATGCAACAGTTACCAAATTTCCTAGGGATGCTATCTGTACATACAAGAGAGATGGTAGTACATGTGTATTTGACATAATAATTATATAATTCAGCAAAATAGCACGAATAAGAGATTCAGTCCTGAAGGTGTATTTGGGTTTATGCAGCTCAAATTTAATAAATGATCCAACTTTTCCCAGGGCAAATATGAAGTTCAGATATTGGGATGCTATGATTTAGTCCTATAAGTGATCTGCAGCTCTGTCATAGCATGTAGGTAATTTCCTCAGATTAAAGAATAGTTTGATCTTTATAATCATCTTTTATTTCTTCTTCGAAAATATGAATGTAGGCTGAGAGCGTATACTGGAGTAAAGCTATGTACATAAGTTTGATTTCAAATAAGTTTGATTTGAAATTAAGTGGTATTATATAAGATTTATAAAATAGTATTACTTTTAAGATAAAATAATTAGATTTTATGATACCGTGTGTACATTTAGGATCAGATATTTTTGACAGCTCAGCATGAATCCCTTTCAGTATGCATGCTGAAATAATTTATAGTTTCCTTTCTTTTTATCTACCATAGAGCCACTTAAAAGTTAAGGAAACTGGAGAAATCTGGGCTCTGCTTTGGGGGAAACTTTCAGTTTTCATAGCTTTGCTATAAGCAATAATGATAAATATATTGCTCAGATAAAATTTGTAGTAGAAACATTTCCAACATCTCCATCTGCTGTTACCTTTTAGTTTAATACGTAAGTTAAAACAGGATGTTCAACCTGCAAGCCACATTTATTTCACAGTAATAAATATCACTGATCTGGAACATTTACAATTTAGCATCATTGTAGAACTGATGAAAAGAGACAGGAAGAGAATTTCTATTTAAACTAGTGCTATGTTAGTAACAAAAGGACCAGTAACAACACTGGGACTCAACTATTATTTTTTCTTCATTTTTTGATGCAATACGACACATCAGAATCATGAATACTTAGATGTAAATAAAAATGTCTTTGCAGAAAAAAATGCATTAGTGAATAATGTACATACTTGTCTCTGACTTAGTTTTAATTCTTTCTTATTTCACTTTGACATAAGGCTAAAAATAACATTTTCTCAACCTTCACTCTGTGTCCATTTGAAAGGAAATATGAATATCTCAGGTTAAAACACTCAACTGAGGGACAAAATATGCCATTGAGAAGAACAATTATGGATTGTTCCTAATAAATAGCAGTTAAAAGTCAAATATAATATTGATTAAATCACTAGGAGCAAAACCAGAGTTTTAAAGTTTAGCTAATATCAGTTATTTTGGTTTTTGAATTCAAGTTTCACAAGAGCAGGCCATAGAAGACCTGGAAAGGAATTATTAGTTTCTGTTATTAGAAGTTCTAATAATTATGTGTCTTTGTAATTCTAAGAATAGCAAAAAATTAACCTCGGGTTCTTAGCATTTTGACCTCAGAAAAACTGAAGATTTACTCCTATTTATGGAAACTGTGGAATAAACTATTGTTTATTTGTGTTGTGGTTTGCTTCATACAAAGCTAACACAAATATTTTAAATTTTTCATAAATCCAAATAAATTGAAACTATTGTTTATAAATAATGTATTTTATTCACCATGACTTCAGAATACAGGCTGAATATTCTAAAACAGTATTTAATGATTTCTAACTGATTGATTGGAAGGAAAACTGGAGAGAGAGTAATCATATTGTTTCCTAGGTGAACTACAAAAATCAAGATTTATTTCAAGTCTTAAAACTCTGATTGACTAACTATTAAAATTCAGAAGAATAAGAAAACTGGCTGGTTATCAGAAATGCAGAGGAATTAGAAAAGTACAATAGTGATGACAGAATTTGTTGTTGATTTGAGTACAGTTGACAAAAAATGCTACATTAGTTTCAGATATAAAACATAGTGTTTCAACATCTCTAAACATTATGCTGTGCTCATCAGGAATGTAGCTACCATCTGTTATCATGAAACACTGTTACAATATCATTGACTATATTCCCTATGCCATACTTTTTATTCCCTTGACTTTATCATTCCATAACAGGAAGCCTTTACCTTTCATACCCCTTCACTCATTTTGCCCATTCCCCACTCCACTTTCCTCGCAACCATCAATTTTTTTTCTCTGTATTTATAAGTCTGATTCTGAATTTTGTTTTATTCATTTTTTTAGATTCCATACATAAGTGAAATCATATAGTATTTGTCTTTCTCTGTCTGACTTATTTCACTTAGCATAATACTTTCTAAGTCCATTATGTTGTCATAAATAGCAAGATCTCATCCCTTTTTATGACTGAGTAACATTCCATTATATGTATATTTTTTATATGTGTATATGCATTGTATACACACACATACACACAATCCACATCTTTTTTGTCCATTCATATTAATAAACACTTGGGATGCTTCCATATCTTAGCTATTGTAAATAATACTGCAATAAACATAGGAGTGGATGTATCTTTTCATTTAGTGTTTTCATTTTCTTCAGATAGATACTCAGTAGTGGAAACATTGGATCATATGGTATTTATATTTTTAGTTTTTGAGGAACATCTATACTGTTTCCTACCATGGATGTACCAGTTTACATCCTCACCAATAGAGCACGAAGTTTCCTTCTTCTCTATATTCTCACCAAAACTTATGATTTCATGTCTTCATTGTTTGAGCATAGACAGGTGTAAGGTGATCTTTCACTATGGTTTTGGTTTGCATTTCCCTGATGATTAGTAATGTTGAGCATCTGTTCATGTGCCTGCTGGCCATTTTGTATCTTCTTTGGAAAAAATGTCTATTTTAATTGGATTATTTATTTATTTTTGGTGTTGAGATATATTTGTTATTTATATATTTTGTTATGAACTCCTTATCAGATATATTATTTTCAAGTATCTTCTCCCATTCAGTAAGTTACATTTTGGTTTTGTTGATAGTTTCCTTGGCTGTGCAAAAGCTTTTCATTTTGGTGTTATTCCAATAGTTTAATTTTGCTTTTTTCCCCTTGCCTTAAGAGGCATATCTAGAAAAATGTTGCTTTAACAGAATTTTTTTAGCAGAAATTACTACGTATGTTCACTTTTAGGAGTTTTATGGTTTCAAGCCTCTGTAATCCATTTTAAATGTGTGTTTGTGTGTGTGTGTGTGTGTGTGTGTGTGTGTGTGTGTGTGTTGTTGTCTTAGAAAGTGGTGCAGTTTCATTCTTTTGCTTGTAGCTGTCCAGTTTTCCCAATGCCATTTATTGAAGGGATGGCCTTTTCTCCATTGGATATTCTTGCCTTCTTTGTTGTAGATTAATAGACCATATAAATGTGGGTTTATTTCTGGGGTCTCTATTTCATTCTATTGAACTATGTGTCTAGCAAACTGCATTGAACTATACATTAAAAGGATCATTCACCATGATCAAATGGGATTTATTCCAGACGTACAAGGATGGTTTAATACTTACAAATCAATCAGTGTTATATAACACATAAAGAGAGCAAAGGGTAAAAATCATATGATCATCTCAATAGATGTAGAAAAAACATTTGATAAAATTCAGTATCCAAGGGCACCTGGGTGGCTCAGTCGTTAAGCGTCTTCCTTCAGCTCAGGTCATGATCCAAGGGTCCTGGGATCAAGCCCCACATTAGGGTCCCTGCTCCACGAGAAACCTGCTTCTTCCTCTCCCACTTTCCCTGCTTGTGTTCTCTCTCTTGCTGTGTCTCTCTCTGTCAAATAAATAAATAAAACCTTTTTTAAAAAAGGTTTTATTTATTTATTTGACAAACAGAAATCACAAGTAGGCAGAGAGGCAGGCAGAGAGAGGGGGGGAGGCAGGCTCCCTGCCTAGCAGAGAGCCCGATGTGGGGCTCCATCCCAGGACCCTGGGATCATGACCTGAGCTGAAGGCAGAGGCTTTAACCCACTGAGCCACCCAGGTGCCCCAATAAATAAAATCTTAAAAAAAAATTCAGTATCTGTTCATAATAAAAACTCAACAAAGTTGGTTTAGAGAGAACATACCTCAACATAATAAAGGCTATATATGAAAAATCCATGGCTAGCATCACACTCAATAATGAAAAACTGAGAGTTTTTCCTCTAAGATCAGGAACAAGATAAAGATGTCCACTCTTACCACTTCTAGTCAATATAGTACTAGAAGTCCTACTTATAGCAATCAGACAAGAAAAGAAAAAGGCATCTATATTGGAAAAGAAGAAGTGAAAATACCACTATTTGCAGATGCCATGATACTATGCATAGGAAACTTTAAAGACTCTACCAAAAAACTAGTAGAAATAATAAATGAATTCAGTGAAGTTATAGCATACATAATTAAAACCCTAAAGCCTATTGTGTTTCTATACATGAATAATGGAGTAGCAGAAAGAGAAATCAAGAAAACAATTCAATTTACAATTGCACTGAAAAGAATAAAATATCTAGGGATAAACTGAACCAAAAATGTAAAAGACATGTACTCTGAAAAGTGTAAAACATTGATGAAAGAAATTGAAGATGATACAAATAAATGAAAAGATTTTCATGCTCATGGATTAGAAGAAAGTATCATTAAAATGTCCATACTGTCCAAAGCAATCTACTGATTGAATGCAATCTCTATCAAAATACCAAGTAATTTTCACAGAACTAGAACAAATAATGCTAAAATTTGTATGGAACCACAAAAGATTCCAAAAAGCCAAAGGAATTGTGAGAAAGACAAACAAGGCTGGATGTATCACAATTCCAGGTTTCAAGATTGAAAGCTGTAGTTATCAAATCAGTATGGTGATGACAGAATTTTAGTGGGTCCAGACTTACCATATATTTCTCAAAAGGTAGAAATTATAGATTGGATAATGTGTTCTAAGAATATTATAAACCAACCAAAGTGTAAAACTTCAAAATGACTTGGGTGCTCCGTCATCCATATAAATTAATTCACCTAAAATACATTTAATCCCTTTAAAAGTTAGAGACTAGACTAGTTTCTGGAGATTTGATAACAGCAAAAAAAAAGTGCTTACCTTCTAATAATATGATACTTAATTTTTTTAATTCCAGGAATGAGTTTATTAAATCTATATTGTATTCAAAAAAGTTGCTTTGTACTTTCAGAATATTTTTAAACATACTTCTTTGCAATGATTGTTGTAATAATTTGTTTGAATTTCTTCTACTAGATTTGGTTGATTAGGGAGTTGAATGATCATTTTCTGTATTCTGTATGTTTTTAGTGTATGCTAAAAAGTCCTAAGCTGAGAGATTGTATCCACTCAATCTTCTTTCAGTGGATGAGTCAGTTAAAACTGTATAGTTACAGATGTTTGAAAATGAGAAGAAGAAAGAAAGATACATTAGTGATCATCAAAAAATTTTGTTTAGGTTTGACTGAATCTGTCCATGCTAGCTTCCACTAAAATAAAGTAAATGAACAAAAACAAATACAGCAAAGAAACTAAAAGCTGAAAACCTCACAAATTCAGGATAGTCAAATTATTTGTTCCTCATCAATATGTTCTTGGAGAGATGTAGATGCAAATGGTTTACAAATGATTTGGGGAAGACAGTTATCAAAATGAAATCAGTGGCATGGATGGATATAATTCAGTAGTACAAAACATTTATCATTGTAAGGGTAGAATCCTTAGTTCTTTGTAAAGAAGAATGTTAAAATAAAGCTTCTGACTATAGTTGTTTATTTGAAAAAAAAATCCAGTAAGTGCTCCTCAACAAAGTGCCACTATGATGGGAAGCCCAAAAAGCAACTTAGATGTGTATTTCTGGACACTTTCTGATACTGATATTATCTCTTTTGTGGATTTTAATCATATCTTCTAAATCTACAACCTAAATTTTTATTGATTTATTCAATTTTGACCATTTATTAAGCATCCATTTTGTACACAACACTGAACATAAAAATATGAAAATGCTATTTCTTTCAGGAAACTTCTATGTGAAAGAATGCATTATCTTGAAAATCTTCAAAATATTTAAATAAGTGGATCAAATAAAATGATCACTATATGGTAATACAAATAAAGAATAAAAGTTAATTTTTCAAAATTAGGTCATTTACGTAAAGGAGAAGCCCGGAGATGGGGAGACAAATTAAGGAATCATTTGAACAGGTGAAGCTAGGGAAAATCTGGTCAATGAGTAGAGAAGGGGCATAGAATATGCAGAAGCCTGTCCCTGTTGTTGAAATCTTGGGTACACACACAAACATTTTCCTTTCTGGTCTCTACTTATATTTAGATTTTTCCTTCCCACTATATATCTCAAGTTCCTCTTTACTTTGGACAATACCACAGTTGGTAGGATTCTTTACCACATCATGATGGATCTGAAACTTTGTAGTTCTGTGTAGGGTTAATACAGTGTTCCATTAAACTGTAAAACTGTATACATTAGTACAAGGAGACATCCTAGGGATCAGCTGGTTCCATTTGTATTGCTTTCTGTCCCTATCATATTAAAGCACATGTGTTTTCTTACAATCAAAAGGAATTATCAGACAAAATGCAAAACCCTTCAGTTTATTCAATGTCATGAGAAACCCTAAAACGCTAGATGAGTCTCTGCTTCCAGTTCTGTGGCATCATTTATGTCTCTTGGTGGAAGCATACCTTCTTGGGCATGAGACTTCTTAAGCACAAATTTGAGAATAGTGAAATTGAAAAGAAATATTTCAGTAAGTGTTTAGTATATAATGAAAATTATGATCCCTACTTATACCACTTGGTTCTATTAGAGTTATTGGAGAAACAGCACCACATATTGGTTATTGACTTAGAGCTTACAGCACTGTGTCTTGCCGCACTATATTGGTCGATATTTGAAGTAATAGTACATAGTACATCATTTCTCCTTTCCCTAAGGTCAGGCATTTTTGTGTGATATGGTAGATGGCAAGACCTTGGACATAAAAGTGTTGCTTAACTGCTTGCTACTAATTAAGTTGCTTAATTAGAATCAATGTTGTATGTGATAATATAATGGCATAAAAAATTTAGTTGGTCTAGGGTTAGTAATGATAAAAGAAAAATGACAGTTAAGAAATGCAATTCCTTAACTAGAATAAGTATCTATTTTAGTGAAGAAAAATTGTTGATCCAAGCTTCATGTGTGGGGTTCCAGTGTAATCAACTTGCTCTCAGGTAACTCTATGGCTCTTCCAACACCACAATTTGAGAAACCTGTAAGGGCTGCATTTTTGATGGCTGCTAAGGGAAAATCTTATACTAAATATTAGTGATTGATTGGATTAATGGGGCAAGTCCACTGTGTGGGCCCATTCATTGACTGTCTCCATTGCTGGGGATGCTTTTTCATGAAATCAATAAACATGCACTATAATGCTATACTAAAAAGTTACGGTGGCAAACATGCACAGAGCAGTTCATCTTTCCATTTGATTATTAAGATCTTTATACAAAATGGCAATCTATTGAATGTGAACACAAACATGACCTAAATATTTTTAAAAGTGGGCCCATTTGAGAGATCCACATACAATCTCCTTTTCCAAGCCCCCATGTCAACAATCTTCTAATATTCCTTCTTTAAAGTGCCTGAACATTAGTCACTGCCAATGGACAAATAAGTATCATAACTACAGGCCTCTTCTTCTTATAAGCAAAGTGTATAATCAGGTGTCCAGGTAGAAGCTCTTCCTAATAGGGTTAATTACCTTTTCTACTGCTGGGGGGCTGTAATGTCCTAGCCATCCACATCTGTGTAATGCCAGCATTTTGTGCAAGGCCATCAGGTTTAATTTATTTCTTTTTTGGACAACTGATAACACAGAATCCTCATGGGTTCACTGGTTTATGTTGATAGAGAGTTGAGTTACAGCTGGAACACATGGCTTGGAAATATGAGGGAATTTCCAGTGTGAACCATCTGTACTTTCTGCACAGGACTGGGCATTGTTCCATATGTACGACTTTTATATATTATAATTAAGTGATATTTTGCACTACTAAAATATTTGTCTGGATAAAATAACATCCCATTTATGACTAGAGACAGGTTAAAAGGTCACTTATTATTCTATGGTATATTGCTCAGGCTCTGTCAGGGTTTCTCAGCAAATCAAAAACTGTTTTGCAAAGGAAAGATAGTTGGTAAAGAAGGCATACAACAAAACCTTCAGATTACCCACTGACCTTATCACAGATACCAGACAACTTTCTTATGCACCAGAGATCTTTGAGCACAATTAATTTCTATAAAGTCTTAATAGCCTAGAGGCAGAGCTACTTGCCCAATAGCTTGTATCATGCAAGAGAATCTTCTTTTTGGTGGGATCCAATTCAAAGGCTGCAGGTTTTTAGGGCATCTGTAAGTAGGTGTCACTGGGTCACCAAATGTAGTTTATGTTACTTGAAACTACAAAGTTGTTCTCTAAATATTGTCTCTTTCTTAATTGTGGAGAATGAGGGTACAGCAACTTACCCTTCATTTTCAAGTGGATGTCCTGATATGCTTAAAACCGGAAACATGTATTTTTTAATGGAATTTGTTTCTAAATTTCTTGTTCATATAGCTGTCTAAAATATATAGATGATTCATGAACTGGATTAAGTTCTTTTGGAATTGGGACCACATATGGAACAGTTATTATAATTTAGAGTCACTCTCTAGTAAGGTTTATAAAAATTTACTCTCCTTTTCAAATTCTCATCCAACTAACTTGGTGAAGCAGCCAAGATATATTCATCTTTCAAGTTTCAGTGGTAGTTCTCAACTCTGTCATTTTCCCAGTTATGTGGTATACCCTCTGGTTTATTATTTTGGTAGGAAGCAGGAGTTCATAGGACTTTGTCTTTGTTATTTCTACCATCATAATTCTCCTTCATAGGACAATTTTTCCAGTCAGTATCTTCTTTAAGAACTGGAAACGTAAACAGGCATGAGTCAGAATTCCCTGACACTGCCATAAGGGCTACAGAGAACGGTGCCTAAATACTTTTCAAATATGTTTCTAGAACACCTCTTTTATTTTGTTTATTTTTTCCCAAAGATTTATTTATTTATTTTAAAGAGAGAGAGAGAGAGAGAGAGAGAGCGAGCGCATGCCTGAGTGGGAGAGGCAGAGGGACAGGGAAAGAGTTTCAAGCATACTCCATGCTGAGCATAGAGCTTGACTCTGGGCTCCATCTCATGACCCTGAGAACATGATCTGAGCTGAAACCAAGAGTTAGATGC
Organism: Mellivora capensis; assembly: GCA_004024625.1. Taxonomy (NCBI): domain Eukaryota; kingdom Metazoa; phylum Chordata; class Mammalia; order Carnivora; family Mustelidae; genus Mellivora; species Mellivora capensis. The sequence continues at coordinate 8,970 of PISX010020387.1, read as the reverse complement.
TTCACCATCAGCACTACCCAGGTGCCCCTGGAGCACCTCTTTTAATTTATTTCTTGTATTACTCACAAATCTCTTGACAAAATTAGCAAGCTTTGAGATTACTTTAGTGCATAAACTATTTACCCTTGATATGATCTGACTATTCTACCTAATCCCATCCCAGTCATGCTGGAATCTGATTCTACTTACACCTCTGGAGCCAATAGGAGATGGGAGTGAGAATGGAGCATTAAGGTGTTTTTCTTTTCTCTCTTTGTTTCTTTGTTTCTTTCTTTCTTTCTTTCTTCCTGATAAAGTTTTAAAATAAGGGGAAAAAAGGTTTTCAGACAAGGGGCTGCTTTGACTGCTGGAGAAATATCAGAGGGTATCCCATGCCATTCAGATCTTCAAATATATACTTTCTAGTCTTTAGGATCCTAGGTTTTCCAAAACAGTGCCATATCCTATACAAAAGATAGTGCTTGGCTGCAAATGCAACTGTCATTAAAATCAGCAACTTACAGGATTAATCTTTGCATTTGGTTTTCAACTATCTGTCTGTGACTACAGGTGATAATAGATATTTTAACACCATCAAAAAGTCTCCAGATTTAAGTCCATTATTTGAATTAAAAACTTAGAAATGTGATTTTGTGCTCTCTAAATCTGTCAAACAGTGTTAAGAGCAATCACAATGCTCCCTATTTCTTGAGTTTCTCATTTTTTGAAAAAATGTCCTGTGTTAGCTTCTTAGGGCCACCATAACAAAATACCACAAAGCCAGAGAGGCTTAAAGCCAAAGAAGTTGATTGTATCACTCTTCTGAAGGACAGAAGTCTTAAATCAAGTTATTGGCAGGGCATACTTCCTCTGAAATCTGTGAGAAAATACCTTCCTTGCCTCTTCTTAGCTTCTAATGGTTTGCAGGCAGTCTTCTGTATTCTCTGGTTCACAGTTGTGTAAATTCAATCTTTGCTTTCATTGTCACATGGCATTCACCCTGTGTGTGTCTATCTTCCCATAGCCGTATTCTTATAAGAACACCAGCCATATTGGACTAGGGTCCCACCCTCCTCCAGTATGACCTCATCTGACTTAACTAATTCCATACACAATGGCCCTATTTCCAAAAAGTTTTACTTTGTAAGGTATTGGAGGTGAGGACTTTAATGCATCATTTTCCTGGTTACAAAATTCCACCCATAACATACTCTTGTCTCCAGCTACATTTACAACCCCATAGGTCTTGCTTCCAGGAAAACCCAAGTTATAATTCAGCTAATGGCTTTTCTTTTGCATGGGTGAAATTCTGATTCCTGAATATTCCTGAATATTGATAGATTTTCACTGATTTTAGGCCTTAAGATAAATAATGCATCCTAGATTTCTTTCATTTCCTTAAGGCTCTGGGTCCTGAATCCCACTCCTGGTACCAGTTGTTGTGACATATTTCTTTGTTACAAACAAGGGGGCTAATTTAGACTTTTTTTTTTTAAAGAGATATATTGTGAAGGTACCTGGAGGCCCACAGTATACGTGGGAAGGCTGGCTAACTGCTTGATAGCACATTAGAGGCAAAAAAATGACCAAGAATCTGACTAAGATTATACCAGAAAAATAATCACAAAGAGTGCACACTGAAACTATGGACTTCAGTTAATAATAATATATCAATATTGGCTCATTAATTATTAAAAAAATGCCCCATACTACTGTAAAATGTTAATAATAGGAGAAATTATATGTAGGGTATTGAGGACCCTTACTTTCCATTCAATTTTTCTATAAACCTAAAACTGCTTTAAAAAACTTAGCCCATTAAAAATATATGTATTGATACAAAGAACAAGAGTATGTTGAGATAGTAAAATAGGATGGAGGTTCACACAGGGTACACTTCCGTGACTACTCTGCCTGAAATATTGTCTGAACTGGAACCAAGTGAAGGGCAAGTGTTGGAAGGGAAACTAGACTGAGGGGACTTACCCTGAAGCTAAAGGATCTTTGAGCAGAGGGATGGATTGCTGCAGCTAGTTTAGAATAGCCAAAGGATTTCTGAAATTTGAAGAAACTTGATATCTTAAGATAATAGGCAGGTAGTAAGAGAGGCTGGACCAGAGTATGGCAATACATGAGTAAGAAGTCATCATTATCAAGAAGTCTCCAATGGAAAAGTGTTTAAAAAAAAAAAAAAAAGGTGACTGGATTCATACTCTCTCTCTGTTCATCTCTACTGGCTTCTCCTAAGTTTACAGATTTGTTTCCATCATCTTCATCCATGAACAAGACATTTCCTTAAATTTTTATTCTTACCTAAGCAATGCCTTTTTTTTTAAGATTTATTTATTTGATAAAGAGAGAGAGATTGAGAGCACGGTGGGGAGGGAGAGAGAGAATCTTAAGCAGGCTTTATGTCCAGTGTGGAGCCTAAGTGGCAGGCTTGATCTCATGACCCTGAGATCATGATCTGAGCCAAAACCAAGAGCTGGATGCTCAACTAATTGGACCACCCTGGTGCTGCTTACCCAAACAAGATCTTAACACCTCCCTTTTGCTCTAACATACTTCTTGAGAGAGTAATTACCCTCACTGTATTCATATTCTTAGAAATCATTTTCTTCTTAGCAAAATATTTTTCTTTATTTTTTTTATTCTCCACATTTCCCCCCTCCTGGCTATTCTTTTTAAGCTCACTTGTTAGTGTTGGCATTCTCTTGAGTAGTGTCTGCCTTTTCAGTGGAAATATAAGGAAGGTTCTGAATTTTAATAATTAATGAGCCAATATTGATATAGGTTAGCCTTTAGTCAACAGTCATTAATAAATTAGGACTCAGTTCTATAACTACGACCTCAAGAATCTAAATTCTGCCAACAACTGTACAAGCTTGGGAGAGGACCCTGAGTTTCAGAAAAGTAGATAGCCTGGTTGACATTTTTATTTCAGCCTTGTAAGATCCTGAACTACTCTTGATCCACAGGAACTCTGAGATGGTACAAGATAATACATGTGTTTTGTTTTGAGCAACTACGTTGTGATGATTTGTTACCCAGCACTAGAAAACTTATACAGGGAACTCACCTCTAAAGATCTTGATTCAGAAAGTCTGGGATCAGAATCCAAAATCTGTAATTTAGCAAATCATATATGGGAATGTGATGCAGATAGTCTCAACTAGTTGGAGAAACACTGACTGACTTCTCACAATTTCCATCTTTCATTAAGATGTGGGAAAAGCTCATCACTGTGATTTTGTGCTCTGGAGAACTGCATGTAGCCAGAGTCTTCATTCCTTCATTTCCTTCAGGAGAACATTATTCACTGAAAGGAGTTTAAAAATCTGTAATAACCTGAGAAATACCCCAGAGCTAGAGAATCTACAAAATCCATGGCACTCGAGACATAAAACAGCTTGTTTCTTCCAAAGATTGGGTAATTCAATCATCTTCCAGAAGGCCACCAGCAGGAGAATGATAGAAATGACATATTTGCTGTTCATGGAAGAAAAAAAATGTAATTGGAAGGAAATAAGACAAGATGTTCACAGATAAAGGAGGAAATATCTGCTGGTTTAAAAAATTGTGTGCTAGTTTACTCATCTGCCAACAATAAGTTTCTATTTTCATTTTTACAATTGAAGCTTGGTTAGAATTAAATGCAAAAAGTTTGTGCATTCAACAGGAAATTTTTTTTTAATGCCTAGAGATGGATCTATAAAGAATAAAGGTTAGTCACTTTAGCAGAACAAGGACCTGTTTATCACTTCACAAACCTAATAACTGATTTCCTAAGAAATAGTAGTGAGCACTGGGGCTGCAGTTATAACTCCAGCACATACATTTTGGCATTTAGGAGCAAATTCGATTTTGTGATTAGCAAGCAAAATGCCTCGCCTGTGCTTATTGGACTATATATTTTTGAAGTGGCTTTGGGGCTTTGGTCTGTGAACTCTTTTACAGGCTGTATTAATGACTTTTTTTTTTTTTTTTGTTTAACCCAAAGTATAGTTTGACATCAATGAGGAATCATTATAGCTAATTCTGCATTGAGGGCAATGTCTAGTGCTGTGTTGATACTAAACTTGTTAAATCATGTCATTTTCAGGTAGAGAGGGTCAAGCTGTCAAATTTGTATGTCTATTTAAATAGGTACATGGAAAGTTTTCTATTTGTCACTCATATCACTTGAAATGAGAACCTAATATTGAAGTATTTCTTTAAAAAATAAAATTTTATAATTGATGAAAGGTAGAAAAAAGCTCTTAAGGCCCTATGACAACTTTTGAGGGGTGAAGACAAGGGGGTCGAATAAAAAATAACATTTTACTGAAAATAACTGAGAGACTTTTATTGAACTAGATTTGTACTATTTGTAAAATGCATTTGAATGACGCATTAGGATTTACCAAACAAAATTTGTTAAAACTTGACCTGTGACAGGAGACATTGCTCTAGCGGTGAGCAAACTAGAGCCTGTGGGCCTGTGCAATTCACAGCTCAATTTGGCATAGTTGGTAAGCTAAGAATGGTTTTTACATTTTTAAAAGATTAAAATAGAATATGCAACAGAACTTGCGTGTGGCCTACAAAGCCTGAAGTCTAGCCCTTTACAGAAAAATAGTTTGCTGATCTCTACTCTAGAACTAGGTAGGACGATTTGCTGAGAACCACATGACTAGTTATAAAGTTTATAAAGATCTCTCTTACCAACACTCTCACAGGCTTTCCATAATAAAGTACTACAAACTAGGTGACTTATACAGCAGAAATTTGTTTTCTCACAGTTCTGGAGGTCCCCTGGAAGTACAAAATCAAGATGTCAGGGTTGATTGTTTTGGACATCTGTGAGGGAAGAGTCTCAGAATTCTAAGTCTTCCTCCTTGGCATATGTGGCTATCTTCTCCCTGTATCTCTTCACTCTGTCTTCCCTCAGTATGTGTCTCTGGGTCCAAGTTTCCCATTTCCTACCAATCATCTTGGATTAAGGACCCATCCTAATGACCTCATTTTAACTTGATTGCCTCTATAAAGATCCTATCTCCAGATAATGTCACAGTCTGAGGTACTGGGGGTTCAGATGTTAATAGATGAATTTGGAGAGGGAAGATACAATTTAACTCATAATAGTAGAATTCTCTAATATCCTCATCTCAAATAAAAATTTAATTTGAGGGGCGCCTGGGTGGGTCAGTTAGTTAAATGTCTGCCTTCAGCTCAGGTATTGGTCCCAGGGTCCTGAGATCAAGCTGTACATTAAGGTCCCTGCTCAGTGGGGAGTCTGCTTCTCTCTCTCCTTCTGCCCCTCCTCCCTGCTCGTTCTCTCTCTCTCTCTCTTAAATGAATAAATAAAATCTTGAAAAATAAATAAATAAATAAAATTTTAATTTGAGAGAGGCCTAAATAGGTTATATGATTTGCCCAAGGCCAAATGTCTAATACCCACAGAAATAGGATGTGAATCCAGCATTTATTGCCCCAAGTATATTTTCTACTTTTTTCAATTGCCCTGAGGAACAAAAATAATAACTATATCACACATTATTCATTCGGTTATTTAATTCTATAAATATGTGTGTATTATATGACATGTATGCTTATACAAATAATTCATCTCCCTCTGTATCAAGGGATATGTATGTGCAGATATTTGTAATAAAAGGTGAAAGGTGATGAATGTCATTACAAAATACCAGTAACTCAAAGAAGAGATTTTATTTCCTTCATAAGTACACTTTTAGTTCAAATGGCTTATGTCTTATGATGTGTGTCACTCCAAGATCCTGTTAAGATAGAAATTTCCCCTCTTCACACTCTGGAACCAGAATTTTGAAAAGCCACTACAAGTTAGGGTCTATCTTTTTTGGGTATCTTTTCTAGTAACACATGGTAGGATTCTCTAAAGTGGGATGTTGGAAAGGTAATAGAAAAGAAAAAAGGTTAAGAATGGAATCTATAACATGCGATGAGAAGTGTATAGCAAGCATTCATAAGAGCTCATGCAGCAAAGTAAAGTTAATATGCACTGTGATATATTAGTGTCCATTCCTGTCTTATACTTTGGGAATCTAGTCACCAGGTAGCTCAAGTCAAAGAGACCTGTTTAGTTTAGTTCTGTTTGTTTGCGGCAATTGCTGTTGTTCTTATCATTCTGATATTCTGGATTTCGTCCTTGGAGTCTGCTTTTCTCTGATCTCCTTAATTTATGCTCTGATCTGTTGGATGGCCATTTTCTTTCTTTCTTTTTTTTTTAAGATTTTATTTATTTATTTGACAGAGAGAGATCATAAGTAGGCAGAGAGGCAGAGAGAGGTGGGGGGAGCAGGCTCCCTGCTGAGCAGAGAGCCTGATGTGGGGCTCGATCCTAATACCCTGGGATCATGACCTGAGCTGAAGGCAGAGGCTTTAACCCACTGAGCCACCCAAGCGCCCCAGCCATTTTCTTTTATTAAGGAACTTAATGTCATTGTCAGGGAATTCTCAGGATCACTAAACAATTTCTCAAGGTTTCTACGAACTACATTCTCTACCAAATCTATCCAGGCATGCCCCCTTCCGCAAAACATGGTCTTTACAAAATGCTGGGCTCCTGCCTTCATTCTCTGCTCTGTGATATGGCCTCCGGCTCAGCTAAGCTAAGCTACTTGGTAGAAGGACTTTCATAGCTCCTTGATTTTTTGCAAGAAGAGAACCGTTACCAAGATGAATCTAAACTGAGAAAGTTTCATCCACTGAACAGATGTCATTGATTTACTTATATTTCCTGTGATAAAATATTGAATGTCTCCTCCTAGCCGCCACCACCTAGAGTTTTATTGTTTAACTACAGCATGCCTATTTTTGAAACATCTGACTGTGATAACATGAGTTCATCATCTTTTTAAATGGATTATCTAATTAGACATCAGAGGAAAACACACATTTGAAGTAACTGTTCCAACCTAGTTTGACCAGCTGCCTGTCTGCACTGTGGTTTCACCAGAAAGATAAATAATAGCTTTTTCCCCCTGAGTTAGCTTACGGAGTTACAGGTGTCTAAACAATTTAAACAAAATAGTTACTTTGAATTTTATAACCAGCATTTTGTAGCTGTTAGTCCAAATTGTACTAAGAAATGCCAAGATTCCATGTTACTTAGTGAATATGTTTTTAGACATTTACTTATATGTCTGAGTAAATACATACTTCTGTATACATGTAAACATTTACTCATCACTCCTCTCTTCTATCTCGGTAAAAATATTAAATTGATTTCTTTAAAAATCCATTAATAGTTTTGTATATAATATTACTTTAGTTGTATTTATATGTAATTTGTATATGTAATCTGTACATAATTACAGTGATTTACACTAATTACTATGCCTTATTTTTTTGAAATTAGGGAATCAACAACACACATTAAAAATGTGTGTGCTGGGACGCCTGGGTGGCTCGGTTGGTTAAGCGGCTGCCTTCGGCTCAGGTCATGATCCCAGCATCCTGGGATCGAGTCCCACATCGGGCTCCTTGCCTGATGTGGGCAGGGAGCCTGCTTCTCCCTCTGCCTCTGCCTGCCACTCTGTCTGCCTGTGCTCGCTTGCTCTCTCTCCCTCTCTCTCTGACAAATAAATAAATTAAAAAAAATGTGTGTGCCATGCTATTTTGCTTTTACAACCTAATCCAAGGACTTCTGCTCATTAGAACTCTAGAATGGTTGCACCTTTCCTTCCATGAAGATCCTGGCTAAAGTTGAATAGAGACTGAAAGTAGGAGACTGTAAGACTTCTCCGTGGGACACTGTGTCATTCACACTACACAGCATATCCCCCAAACCCTAGGAAACCCATGTCAGGGAGTGGGATTTGAAGAATTCTCCATACTTGGTAGTCATGGTGGAATTCCTCCCAATTCCAGGAGGTGTTGGGAAATCTCAACGTGATTCTCATAGTAGAGTTTCACTGGAAACCTGTGGAAACCACTGGAAATCTCAACATGCTCAGTTTTGAGGATAAAGTGGTGAATTTGCTATCTCCAGAAACTTTAAAGTGGAAGGGAGCTTTTGTGGCTTGAGAACTACTCTAATATTGTGACTGTGTATGATTTAGAGGTGGGAGTCAGGGATTGCTTCTCCCCACGTGGCCAAACATGTGAATTGCTACAACAGATAAAAATACATCTGTCCGTAGATACTGGTAATGCTTCACATGGATCCTGCAAATCTTAGTTTAGTGCCATGGGTTGAGGCCCAGAAACTTACATTTTCAACAAGCATTCTGGTATTTCTCATTCAGGTGATCTTTCCTTTGAGAAACCAAATTGAGAAAGTAACAATTTTTAGTATTATCTCATTATTTGCATAAGTGGAAAGAATTATTTTGCTGTTAAATCAAACAGGAGAAAATAATTTGAAATAATAAATAATAACCTTGTATTTGTCCTGTCTATCCCAGTATATTACATAGAATTTTAAAAAAATAGATTTTTCTTTCCAAATTACCTAGTAATGCTATTTTGTCAATTCTGTGGAAGTATAATATATGTAAAATTATTATCTACGAAAACTGCATCCTATTTTAAGTGTACAATTTCATGAGTTTTGACAGATGTATACACCCATGAAACCACTGCCACAGTCAAGAAATAAAACATTCCTGTTACCCCGAAGGATTTCCTCATACTCTTTACATTCTCTCTCTCCCAGGGCTTTTGTCCCCAGACAACTGCTCATCTGCTGCTTCTCACTTTCTCATGTGCTTATTGAATATTCTTATATTTCTTTTATTAAGTGTCTGGTCAAATCTTTGTCCATTTTCTACGGATTATCTTCTTTTTATTGGATTTAAAATTTCTTTATGTTATTCTGGATCCAAGTTCTTTGTCAGTTATTTAGGTGGAGAATATTCTCTCCCAGTCTATGGATTATGTCTTCATTTTCTTAATAGTATCTTTCAGAGAGAAAACACTTTAAATTTTGACGAAGTTTAAGTAGTGTCACATTAGGGGCTCAGCACTGGT
>PISX010020386.1:0-35951 GCA_004024625.1 Mellivora capensis | reverse complement strand
CAATTAAAAATTAATTTAATTAATTTTAAAATGAGCAGAAGATCTGAGTAGACACTTTTCCAAAGAAGACATACAGATGACCAAGAGGTACAGAAAAAGGTATTCTACATCATTAATCATTAGAGAAATATAATTCAAAATCACAATGAGATATGCCTTAATACCTGTTAGAAGGGCTACTATCAAAAAGACAAAAATAATTAATCTTGGCAAGGACGTGGAGACAAGGGAACCCTGGTGCACTGTTGATGAGAAAGCAAATTGGTGCAAACACTATGGAAAACAGTACGAAGGTTCCTCGAAAAATTAAAAATAGAACTACCATATGATCAAGCAATTCCTCTTCTGAGTATTTATCAAAAAAAAAAAACTAACTCAAAAAGATATGTGCACTCTCATGTTCACTGCAGCTTTGTTTACAATAGCCAAGATATGGAAACAACCTAAATTCCTATGGAGAGATGAATGGATAAAGAAATCAAGGTGTCCATATACAGAAGAGAATATTATTCAGCCATAAAAATGAATGAAATCTTGCCATTTGCAACAGCATGGATAGACCTCAAGGGCATTGTGCCAAGTGAAATAAGTCAGACAGAGAAAGACAAATACTATATGTTCTCTCTTCTATTTGGAATCAATCAATCAATCAAACCAAGATCAAAGATACAGATAGCAGACTGTTGGTTGCAAGAGGCAAGGGTGGAAAAGGGGGGAGAGAAATGTGTGAACTCTTTGGGTTTTGTTTGCTTGTTTGTTTGTTTACTTTAAATAAATGAAAATCAACAAATTAGTTTAACAATATTTTTTAAAAAGAACCTCTCCTTGCTAAAGGATGTGAGGGAAATGTGTTTCTATCACTGGGATTTGTTTTTTAAATGTTCCTGTTACGCTTACATTAGCTGCCTCTAAGATCTACCAGAGTAGATTTTTTGGTTATTATTCTACTCTCCAATTGCTTTTCTTGCCCAACTTAATCATATACAGTGTCTCTTTGCACCTAGTCCTAAACCCTGCTTTTGTCTTCTAGACAGATCTACATTCTTAAATGCCTGCTAGGTATCTCCATCTATGGATGATTTCAAAGCCTAACTAACATAATCTCTTCTCCCCAAGATCTTTCCTTCAAGGTTCCCTAGTTCTGAAACAGGGAATACAAATGCTCCAAACTTGGTAGGCAGCTTGATTCCCTTCTTTCTCCCCCAAAATTCTGCACATTGATCTACCACTGTACCTTTTCTGTCCTATCTTAGGGCAGCCCTTGAGGCCTCCCTCCAAGAAAGCAAGAGCAAGGGTCTCTGCTTTCTCGGTTCTCAGAGCCTTCTGCTCATTTTCTTCCTGAGGACCACTGCAGTTTATTTTAATTTTATGTCTGCATTTCTGTCTCTGACAGTAGATCATGATTGCCTTGAAAGGAGCTTTGTTTTATGTCTATGTATTCTGATTTCCTCCATATTTCAGTGTTTGGAATAATGCGGGAATAAATGTTGGTTGAATTATTTGTATTAACTGCACTAATTATAGTAAATGTGATAGCAAATGAAGACAAAGCAAATACAATTTTAAAAACGGGATTTTCTTGAGTCTTCTGATAGTACAAAATAACAGAAAAATCTGATGAATGGGGTGGTGATTAAAATGGTATAAATATATGAAGTGATAAAAATCTGAGGAACTTAGTATTTTCCCAGATGGATGAAAATAAAATAAATTTAGAAAATACACGTATTCATAACTTCAAATTATTGGAAAGCAATTATGGTATTTCTGTCCCTCAACCAGACTACATTGAAGATTGAACATTTGCAGTAACTTGTGTTTTTAAAATTATACTTGAGAAAAGGTAAAATAAAGTGCTCACGTGTGGGGGAAAAAAAATGGTGTTTCCACTGAGATTGCCAGGATGTAAATCTGGAGCTTTAAGCACCCATTTTGCCTACTGTATACACAAAAAACCTATCTACAGAATGAAATCAAGCAGGACAGGACAAGCTAAGCTGAAAGATAGACAATTTGGGATAGAGATGGGCCCATATTATATCATTTGTGTCCTGGATCTAGCCATGTCTAAAGCCAGCTATATTCCTGAACTTTCTCTTTTATAATCTATAGAAGTTATAGATGGATTGCTTTCACTTACAACCAAATGTTCTGATTCAACATCACCAAACTTATCAACTTCCCCAAAATCTCTAAGTTAGAAAGAGGATTTCCCTCTTCCTGTGAATGAAACCATAACTGTCCCTACCATTCAGGCTCAAGAGTACAAAAGCATCTATTTATTCAGTCAGTCACTAACTATCATTATTCTATCTTCTTAAATCTCTTCCTTTTGTCCCTACCAATAACATTTTCACCACTTTAATTCTGATCTTCTTTATTTCTCTCACTTAGCAATAATGTTATACGTAATACATCTGAATTATCACCTTCTCTTTGAAATCTTTTCTTATCTGCCCTGGCCAAAATAATCCCCTCACTCTGCTTTTTCCTCTCCTTTTCTACCTTTCTTCACCCCCACTCTCCTACAACCATCTTGAGTCAGCTCAGGTACAATCATTTCCAGGATGCTACACCTGACTTGACTTCTCACAGGTGGTGCTGAATGTCCTCTTCAACGATATCCCAGCACTCTATGCTTACCTCCTTCAAAGTTTACCACAGCCCAAGTCAAAATTAACCAAATTATGTTACTAGTCTTAAAAGTTTTTCAAGGGAAAGATCAATGTTAAATGGATTATCTGTCTAGTATGTAGTAGAAGCTCAATAAGTGCTTTTGAGCTTTTAAAGTGAATTGTGTTTCCTTCATCCTTGTGTCTCCATCATTCAGCACATGTGTGACACAGAGTAGCAGCTAGATTTTGGTTTTGGCTGGCTACGTGAAGAGTCTTCTGCAACAGGCTGAGTGTGTCCCCCAGGAAATTCAAAAGTTGAAATCCTAACCCTAACATGATGGTACTAGGAGGTGGGGCATTTGCAAGGTCATTAGGTCATAAGGCTAGAGCTTTCATGAATGGGATTAGTGCCCTTACAAAAGTGATACTACAGAGTTCTTTTGTTATACTGAAGATACAATGAGAGGTTGGAAGTCTGCAACCCAGAAAAGGTCCATCATGGAATCCCAGCCATGCTGGTACCCTGATCTCAGACTTCTAATCTCCAGAACTGTGAGAAATAAATTTCTATTGTTTGTAAGCCACCCAGGCTATGACACTTCGTTACAGCAGTCCAAACAAAGACGACACCTCCTCATCTCCAGTCTGACTATAATTCTATCCACCCAACTCACCACTAAAGATTAATCTTGGCTCACAACCTTACTTGGTGGTAATTCCAAAAATGCTTTCATTAGCACCCTAGATTGCCTTTGCCTTTCTTCCTCACTCACCTTATTTCTCAAAACTAAGTTTGAATTTTCTCTGTGCTTGCTTGCTCCATAATACCACTATCAATATTTACCTAATCATACCATATGTCTCCATTATAATCTAAGGTTGTCTAATCTCAGCCGGGTCTTTGGCATTGCTTGGCACCTCTCATATATATCTTCAGCTGACCCCTATCAAATTTCTCCACTGCAGCTGCTACAGAGTTTTTCCACTCTCCTTAAGCCCCAAATTCCACCCTTATTCTCCACATGCTCAGTGAAAGATCTCCTCTTCCACATAACTCAGGATACAATATTACAACCATGAGATGAGGCTAGGCTTTCTTCATCCTCACCTCAAAACTTTTCTATCCTTTTATACAGCCCTTCTCAGCTCCTGCTCCAGTGAAAGAACTGTGCACCCCCCTTTGCAAAGCCAAATTCCCTATTCATACTATACCAATGATTTAATTTTTCTCCCACTCTTTGGTTCCTTCTCTTCACCACACAGGAATGCTTAAACTTCCTCTGTCTAAAGAGTTAATATTTCATTATTACCTAATGTTTGTTGAGCATTTACAATGTGGCAGGGCCACTGTAAGCAGTTCACAGCAATCATTTTATTTAATCTTGACAATAACCTTTGATGTTTTTGGTAGAATATAGAATATCCCCTGTTTTACAGATTAAGAAACTGAGGCCAGTATTGGGAAATTTGCTTAAGGTCACACAGCTCTCTACCTCCATACACAACTCGAACTTTTCTAACAAGTGTTCTAAATTTAATTCTTCTCCCTCATTTCCTGCTTCTCTTGCCCTGTGTTTCTGTATAATAGGTCCAAAACCTTCACTGCCAGGCCAATCACAGCAACTTATAGCTGAGCGTCTCTGTTCTGTCAACAAGGACAGAACATCCATCTGTACACTGTACACACAGACGCATACAATACCACTACCACAATCCTTCAAAATACACTTGTTGAAATGTTGAAAAAAATTAATCCAGCCCTTAGGAGAATGATATTTTAAAAACAAAACACTACATAGCAGCATTGCCCTTTTCTCTTTCTCTCAGCTGCCATCACTTTTATAAATTTCCAAGCACAAAGCGTTTAGAATTATGCAAAAGAAATGAAAGCACCGAGGAGGTTTTCCTGGGTTTGAGAAGCACTCACAGCCTCAATATTTTTCTTCAGTTTCTTAACCTAATCCCCTGGTCCACAGTTTGGCACAGGTCCCATGGCGTTCAAGAAGAATTCTGTCCAAAACAAGAGGGACAAGATCAGGTCCACAAAGGATGAGCTTGCAACATTATCCGCTCAAGAGCTTCCCCATCAGAAAGGCCAGGCTGACACCAGGTCAGCTGCAGAAACAAACATTTCTTCCACTGACAAGTGTTTAATTGGACATTTTGAAAATCTAATGTCATGTATGCAGATGCAAATGTTTGAAGAGTTGCTTACAGTGTCGTTTGTGCGGGACAGGCTCCAATGCCAAGCCAGCACACAGCCTCCCATTCTTCTGCTGGGCTCGGCTTCTAAAGATGTCTCAGGGCTTCCTGAGCCTTGTAAATTTCCACATCCACAGACGTATCTGTGTTTCCAAAGCAGAGTCCTTCTTCTCCCTTCCATCCTGGTCGGTCCTTCTCCTGCCAATCTCTGCAACTGCCTGCTCTAGTTCAAGAAAGGCTTTGGAGAAGTGATTTGTGAAGTGATTACTCCAGCTCTAGAAAGTATAGTGTTGAAGTTTTAGTCATTGTTGAAAAACTAACAAAAAGAAAATGCCAGACTCTAGGTCTCTGCCCAGAAATCAGGTCTTAGGTGATGCAATTATTTCGAGAATTAGTCAAAAATAAAAATCCTGCCACTTGTTTTGCATTTGATAAATTCATTTCTTAAGCAATGGTCTTCATTGTATAAAAAGCCATAAAATTATGATCATTTATTAATGAGTTCATTCACTTATTCATACTATAAACATTGATTAATTACCTACTATGCCTACAGCAACTGCAAATATTTCCGACATACCGAAAGAAGGAATATGTCATTCTTGGCCTCAGGAAGCTAGTGAAAGAGGATGGCAAATGACTGTCATACGTAAGGAAATAAATTCTCATGTACTTACAATAAAGTAATGATAAAGTACAGCAGGATTATCACAGGAGAGAATAAGGAAGAAATAACAGAGAAGATGGTATTTCAGGTCAACCTTAGAGGATAGATTCATTTTCATTGCTATATAGTGGGAAGGGTGTTTCTCATTAAAAAACAACCATGAGCAAAGGTCTGAACATTTATAATATATTCCTCAGAAACGGTAAAAAGTCTAGGGAAGCTGGGGTGTTATAAAGCAGTAGGAAGAAATTTAAATACACACACATGCACACAACAAATATATTTCCAGTCTCTTTTCACACTTACTCAGAGCCTATAGTCAGGGGGACCTAGGAATGAGTATTTTTTAAAATCGTCCCAAGTCATGATGTGCATTCATGATGAGACTGGATACACATATATACAGAATACATGGAGAATACAGGAGGTGTTACAGGCTGAACTGTGCCCTCCCCACCCCCGCCACCAAAATGTGTATATTGAGGTCCTGTTCCAATCCAGTACCCCAGAAAATAACTATATTTGGAGGCAGGGCCTTTAAAGAGATCATTAAGTTAAAATGGGGGCATAAAAGTGGGCCCTGATACAATGTGACTTGGGTCCTTATAAGAAGAGAAAATTCAGACACACAGATAGACCAGGGATATGTTGAACAGAAAAAAGCTTTTGTGAGGAAACAGCGAGAAGAAACCATCTGCAAGTCAAGGAGAGGGGCTTGGGAAGAAACCAAACCTGCCAGCACCTTAATCCCAGACCTCCAGCCCCCAGAACCACAAGAAAATAACCTTCTGCTGTTTAAGTCCCCCAGTCTGTGTATTTTGTGATGGCAGCCCTAGCAACCTAACACAGGAGCTGAATGCACCATGAATGCACCCAGAAATATAGTTCATGCCAGATTTTTAAGAATCTTAAATGCCATACTAGGTGTTTAGACTTTATCCCATAGGCAACTTCTCCAACCTGAGGCCTTTTGAAAAGGGAAGTAATATGATTCAGCCTATGATCCAACTCTTGAGGCAGCGTGGAGGAGAAAGAGGTTTAAAAGATTCTGCCTGGGAAAGGCGAGAGACAATATGGGGTATGACTAGGGCAATGACAGAAAGGATGGTGAGAGGGGGAGACAGAAAAATTTAGGAGCTATATCTGGTAGCCATAAACAGCATTTGCTGACTTATTAATTTTGGAGGATGAGGAAAAGGGTTAACTCCCTTTTGAGCCTGTTCTGTACCCTGTGTTTCAGACACATCACATTACCTACAATCCCACTGATTGAGGTCCCATTAACCACAAGACAAAACACAGAGAGAGCATATTTGGGGATGCGACTGATGAGTTAAAAACCAGAGAAGAGAAATCAGAGAGAATTCAAGTGTGGAGATGAAGATCTCTTGAGTACAAAGGAGCTCCTTAAAGCCACAGGTTAAGGACAACATTGCCCTCGCTTCGGATTTCAGCCCCAAAACTTAGGAGCTTGAAAGTCGTCACTCCTGTCCTTACACAACAACAAATGAAACTGAACAAACTGAAAACCAATAACTTTCCTGGGACCTAGCAGGGAACTAGAGATGCAGAGTGAACCACCACTCTAAAACGCTGAAGAGACAGGTAAGGCCAGAGACAGGTAAAGCCCAGATCTGATCTACTCATCTGGAGCAGAAGCTACTGGAGCAATAAACTGGTAAGGATACCGATGTGGTCATTTGGACAGACTGCTGAACACTGAGTCTGGACTACCATGACAGTGAGAAACATGTCAGGCCACAGTGCTGGTCAGGTTGAGGGCACAGGGGATTCCAGCAATTTTGGATAATCATAAAACAAGTATGACAAAGGAGCAAAGACAGAAGGGAAACTAAACTACCAACTAATAACTAATAAAACAAATAACGGGGTGCCTGGGTGGCTCAGTGGGTTAAAGCCTCTGCTTTCGGCTCAGGTCATGATCCCAGGGTCCTGGGATCAAGCCCCGCATCAGGCTCTCTGCTCAGCAGGGAGCCTGCTTCCTCCTCTCTCTCTGTCTGCCTCTCTGGCTACTTGTGATCTCTGTCTGTCAAATAAATAAATAAAATCTTTAAAAAAAAATAAATAACAACAGTGGCTGATATTGACTGAGCACTTACCATGTGGCAGGCCTATCCTAAATGTTTACATTTCTTAAGCCTACAACAAGCCTGTAGGAAAATGCATTATTTTTCTATTGCTGCTATAACAAATTACCACAAATCTGGTGGCCTAAACATCATAAATTTTTAACCTATAGTTCTGTAGGTCAGAAGTCCAACACGGGACCCCCCAGGTAAAAATCAAAGTGGTGGGAGGGCTACATTCCTTTTGGTGGCTCTAGCAGGGAACTTTTGTCCTTCCCCAGCTTCGTGTGGCCACCTGCATTCCTTGTCTCCTGGCCTCCTTCCGCTATCTTCAAAGCAGACGACATTGCATCTCCCTAGCCAGTCTTCCACAGTCCCATCTCCCTAACTCTCTGACTCTTCTTCTGCCCCTTCTTCCACTGTAATTGGGCCCACCCAGATAGTCCAAGATGATCTTCCTACTGTCAGGTCAGATAATTAGCAATCTTAATTCCATCTAAACCTTATTTCTCCTTTGCCACATAATCTATCACATTCAAAGGTTCCAGGGAATTGGACATGGATACAAGCAGTTATAATTATTATCTTCATGTTACAAATGAAGAAAATGAGGCATAGAGACCCTATGTAATTGGTCCAAGGTCATAAAGGTGTTGGTGGCAGAGCTGAAATTTGAACACAGGAAACTGACCCATATGCTTAACCATTAAACTCCAGAGAACATGGGTGCTACTGAGTGATTTGTTTAAGTGGTACCCTAAAATTTAGACTGAGTAGGTAATGAAATGTCAGAATAGTGCAGACTTCCAGGATTTGCCCTCTGCATCTCAAAGAACTTAACTGGGGTTGGTGACTCTCCAATGGCCCCTGGTTTTCTGTAAACTTTAGCTCAGAAAAGCTAATGAAAAGAAAAACCCTATAAAAGAACAGCCAGATCTTTGAGATGGTAAACTTTTCAATATAATACACATGGCATTAATGATTTACAGCACTTAATCAAATATAACAAATGCATCTTCAGATTAGTCATAGATAACACAGACCCAATATATTTTGATCATGGTAACAGAATCTCAAAACGATGTTCTGGGCACAAAAAGGATGAATATATATGAAGGTGGAAGATGAGTATGTGAATGCCTTGACAGCATCATGAAAGAGAGAGGTATATTTTCTTTTTGTCATTTCAACCTATTCCCAAACTAACTGAAAACATGGGCTAAACCAGAGGACTGAGGCACTAGGCCAGCAAGACTCTAGAATTCACTGCAATCTCCATTTGACTTTTTTTCAACAATATTTCATAAATGTTCCAAGGAAGAAATGAATTTTCCACAAATAAGAGAATATATGTATATCCATATATAATAAAAATAAGAGATATAATGTGTACATATATACATCACATAAATATATATTCACATATAAATAATTATATTATCTTATTAAGTATGTCATATTAGTGGAACTTCTTATATCCCTGTTCATCCTTATGAATTATATTCTTCAACTTAATTAGTTACATTATTCAAATCTTACCATTTGTCTTCTGTGTCTACTTTACCATCTAACAACAGATTTTAATACATTCCTTTTATTTTTTAAGATTTTATTTATTTATTTGTCAGAGACAGAGTGCATAAGCAGGGAGAGCAGCAGGCAGAGAGGGCAGCAGGCAGAGAGAGAAGCAGGCGGAACTCGATCCCAGGACCCTGGGATCACAACCTGAGCTGAAGGCACATGTTTAACCTTAACCATCTAAGCCACCCAGGCATCCCAACCTTAATGTATTCCTACAAATTGGTCATCCTCTCACACTTCTGACCATTTCCTTTATATATTTTGAGGATAAGTATCTCTAAATGCTTGCCCCATAAAAAGTCACAACTATTCTGCCTTCCTTACAGCTTTTATTTTTCATCAACATAAAACAACCTGGATCTAGTGTAATACTCTTTCCTAGAATTATACTTGATTTCATCTTAATAATGATGTAGAATTCAAGGTCCGTAAGAGTCTCTGGTTTCCCTACCTGGGCCCATTCTGTTTCCATTTACAATCATGACTGCCTCTTGTGCATCCCCCCATCAGACCAGGGCAGTGCCAGTGCTGGGCAGTTGAGCTTCACCCTACCCATTGTCCTATTCGTCCATGCTTTGTAAGGGGTAAAGGTACTAGACAGATTCAACTGCAAATCATTATGTGCAAAGGCCTCTAGTGATTAAGGGATCCCGTTCCAGATCCCCATTTCTTCCATACATGATACTCAAGTTAGAAAAGTCTTCAATATATAATACAACCAACATAGAAGTAGCTTCCTGCAGATGTGTCTTGCTTTAAGCAAATGCCATATTTGAAAGTCTGGATTTCTCTAGACAATATATAAAGTAGTGATTAATTGTTCACTTTATAAAGGGGTTATTTGCCTCATGGAAGATTTAATCATAAGACATATTGTAGATTCTCCTACAGCATTGAAAGTATCATTAGATTTCCAAAGATATTCTCTCTATACAACCATTCACGACCATCCCCACAGTATACAGCAGAATTGGTGTTAAAGATGCTTCCTATCACTGACTCCCTCCTAAGAAATCTTGGCTTTTTGGCCTTCAAATATCATCTGCTTTACTTTTACATGATGTAACATAGTGGGGGTGGGGGGTGGGAGGCACACTATAAAAGGTCAGGGTTCCAAGGCAAAGCAAGGCTCTGATACAATACACAGAGCAGTTGAGTGGAAGTCAGAAGGCTCGGCACTCTTGCCAGCCAGGGGAGCCGGGGCAAACTACAGCCTGCTGAATACCCAGATTTTTAGTTTCTAAAAGAAAGGTAATTGTGCCTGGCTGCAGCTACTTCTGAGGGTTCATATAACAATCAAATGTAAAAATTCTTCTTAAATATCAGGTGCCATGCTAATATATTCTTTTTTCCAAGCAAGTCTAATGCCACAACACTAAGAGAATGTTCTATCAATCTACCTTTTTCTTTGGTCGCAACTATTTGTCAGAGAACTCATTAAATGTTCAGAGAGTTCCTCCTAATCACTATCTTTCTCATTTTATCTGACTCTACCTCTTCTATTCTTCCCTTAGTTCAAAGCCTCCCAATACTTTCTCTGCAAAGTGAGATCAAACCCTTGGCCCAGCACCTCTGAACAATCTCCCATTTGTCTCTTCCTGACAAGCTCAGTAAGAGAAGAAACCAAAGCATGTGATATTCTTACCATTAAAGAAGTACTGTTATTTGGAAGAGCCAGCTCAAATTTCTTCTCTGTATTCCAAGTCTCCCTACACCCGTGTGAACAGTGATCTGTCCTCCCGGCTACACTCCTGCGTTTGCTTATCTTTGTTCCTCTGAGCCACTCCTGTCTAGTCGCTCTATTTGGGTTTCTTCTGATGGTTCATAGTAATCCCTTACGCTCTGAGTGTCCAGCTTCTTTTCCTTCCCTGGAACTTACATAAGAATTGGAGTTCCAACAAACACATGGAATACGATGCAAGGGTCATTAGCCAAGTCCAGTGCATTTTTGTTTTTGTTTATCCTTCTTTTTAAGAGATTTGTCGAATTGATTTTTCTTTTCAGACTGAGGACCCGTGGTGACGTTCGGCAGGTCTCGACTCTACGATGTGACAGTGCAGCCGCAGCCAAGGCTGTTTGCCAGGAGTCTCCCCTGGCTGTTCCACAGCTGCCTCCACTCACGGTCTTTCTCCTAAAACCTCCTCATCTCATATTTATTAGTCTCTTCAGTGACATCCCCACTCTCCCAGCCAAGCAAATCCCAAACCTCCGCATTATTTTCGCCCTTATTTCCCATATCCAGCCAGTCATTAAATCCCGCCTTCTCTACTACCTGAATATCCTTCAAACCTGTGTTAGTTTAGACCCTTGCCCTATTTCATAGCAATGGCATCCTCATGGTCTTCTGGCCTCCTGGCTTTTCCATCTCTAGGTCCTCCAAAGCATTATTGCTGGAGCTATTCTCTAAAGAAAATCCAATCATAAAACTCCTCTGATAAAAATTCTGCTTGGAAAAACTCTGAAACAGATCCATGCTGTGAAAAAGTCAAGATAACATGGCCCCACTCTCACAAAACCTCTCTACTGCGGCCACACAGAACTCCCATCTCTCTCTCTGGGAGGGCCACACTCATACTCGCTGCCTCCTAGTCCTTACCAACGTGGTTCTCTCTGCTTAGAATGAATGTCCTTTCCCCTCCTCTTGGCCCTCAGCCTTCAAAATCAAGTTCAAAACTCACCTGCCCTCTGAAGTCTTCCCCAGCTCTAACCATACGTCTTTGCTAGGAGAATGAGTGCCCCCACTGTAACATCACCCTGTGATGTAATTATCTGTGGAATGGTCACTTTGCTAATTAAACTCAGTATGTCGTTCATCTTAATCTGGCACATAGTACACACTCAATAAATGGCCACTGAAATTAACACGTGCTAAATAAAATAATAACTAAAGAAAAATTCCAGAGACCTAGAAGCACATGGGTCCTACTTCTTGGCTGCATTAAAGAAACAGGGCCCAGGAATAAAGAGAAAGGACTAATAATCTGACTGAATCAAAAACATGAATGGGTTGTTTGTTTTTAAAAGCTAAGTGGTTTAGGGAGGGTAAGGGGAGAAGAAAGCACATTTTAAGCACATTAAGCTGTAGCTCCAGGGCAAGTAATAAAAATTGTTGCTTTAATGTTTTTTTCATAATATTGTGAGCAATGGGAAGGTCTATTCTATCACACCAGCCTTCCGGGCAGAAAGTTTCAGCCTCCTGAGCTAAATCAAACTGGCATCTTCTCTCAGTTTTTCAAGCAGCCACGATAGGTCTCTGCTTTTCATGAAGCTAAACTTGACTGACAAAGACGGAACAAAACAATTTCCCACTTATTTTACGGGCCCTTCTTTTCCTCCTTTGCTCTCGTCAATTACTTATAAGGGTGCTACATGCTTGTCCCTAGATTACAGGGATATAGTCATTGTACTTTTTCTGTAATAGGAGTTGTTCTTATAAAGGAGGCTGGGAGGCAAAGCCTTAACAAGGACACAAAGCTAGCCCAGGAAATAATAATCTCTGTACTCACAGTTGAAAGCTCTTTTTTTTTTTTTTTCCTCAAGGATTTTATTTATTTATTTGACAGGCAGAGATCACAAGTAGGCAGAGAGGCAGGCAGAGAGAGAGGAGGAAGCAGGCTCCTTGCTGAGCAGAGAGCCCGATAGGGGCCTCAATTCCAGAACCCTGGGATCATGACCTGAGCTGAAGGCAGAGGCTTTAACCCACTGAGCCACCCAGGTGCCCCACAGTTGAAAACTCTTAAACTGATGCTAGCTCTTGATGTCACCCATTTTATACTCCCTAAACTGGTTAAATCTGAACATGTTTAAAACTAGGATGCATATGCATTTAGGTCAAAGTATCAGAGTCTACCAGAGTCCCAACGGAATTCAGTAATTTTCGAAATGATATAACAACCGATTCTCTATAATTCAGTCTTAATCATTCCACCCCTAAGCTCCCATCCCAAATTCATTTACCCACAATGCCCCAGGCTTATGTATACATATCCCAAACATACTCAGAGACCTCATTCTCTAGCATCATATAGACTCTCCTAGCAGAGATTGCCTATGCTTCTGGCAGAAACCGTGCCTCCAACTGTCTATAATTTGAGTACTTGACTTTCCCATTTTCCAAGCAGTTTCTATTTAGGAAGGTTGAATGGGGATGGCAATAGTACCTAGCTCTTCAGTTTGTAGTAAGGGTTAAATGGGGCAATATAAGTAAAAAGACTAAATATAACAGTGCTTGCTGCATGGTCAGTGCCCCATAAATATCAACTTTTGTCACAGTCCATGCCTGAACAACACATGACCTCATAAATGGCTCTTTGGGAAAAGAGTTCAAGAAAGTTGGTCTTTTTCACCAAGTACCACTTTTGGCCCCACTTCTCCCAACAGACTTGAAATAACTGAAGTAGGTAACATTAATTTTATTTTACTTAACACGTTTGGGACTTTGTGTTTGTTAAATGTAGCATGCAAAAAATATTTTAATATGTTTGTAAAATGACTTTTTAAGTGCCATTGAAAAAATCTCTAAGGCCCTTCCAGCTCCAAAATGTTGTGATCTATAATAACTAATTTCAAATGCATGCAAATTAATAGTGATAGAAATCCCCAGATACACTGGAGATATATGGCACTGTCAGGCTGGGCTGCATTGGAAACAAGCTAGACCCAGACCCAGGAGCCTCTGGCAATGCAGAGGAAAATCTTACCTCTCCTTCTCCCTACCGGCCTGGAGTCTATTATTCTCTTCTAGAGCTCCCAGATTCTTTTTCAGCAGATGTGGAGAAGAATAAGGAATGAGCTATAATTTGCAGAGAAGGAAGTAGGGCCAAGATTCTACAGAATCCCAAACAGATAGGCTGAAGTGAGCTGAATTCCATGAAGTCATGGAATATATCTCACCTTTAACCGCTGATGAAAGAGAATCCTAGAAATCTAATTCAGGAAGGGACCTCGCCAACCCTCCCTCATCTTGGGAGATTAAGAAAGTGAAACCTAAAAAGATCAAATGCCAAGTCCAAAGTCATCTGACTTTTCTGGAACTCAAGTCTGGGAACCTGCAGAGCTGATGTGGTGACCAATAGTATTAAAGCGGTGTCCGTCAATGTTACATCTGCATCTGCACGGATAAAAGTCGTTTTCCTCTCTGGGCTACATTCAGCTTGCTTCAGTCACTCACAAATCAGCTAGTACCTATCTCAAGAAAACAAACAAGATTCTTCCCAAACTTGAATTCAAGAGAAATGTCTGATTTGACAAACAAGTTACTAAAAGCCGAGTCATGTACTTCTACCTTTAGATTTTACCCTTATCTTTCAGGAATACAGTAAATACTATTACAGTGACCATGATTCTTCAAAAGTCCGCAGCAGAAAACAAAACACAAGCAAGAAAAAGCCTAGGTATATTTCAATCAACACTTTTACAAAAATCTACCCAAACTGGAAATATGAGGGGACGCTTCTGGTGCTTATTTTCTTTAAAAACAGCAAAAAATAAAGCTCCTTGGAAGTGGATGGCTCGGTTTACATGAGTGCAACACGAGCACAACTTTTTGGAAAAGCATCCAGCTGTAAGCCTGCGTGTCCCTGCCTCCACTCTCTGCATTTTGCCTTCCTTCATGGGCACTCATTCACTTACTCAAGGAAATTCTATTTCCTGGGCACCGGCTCAGCCCTTCAGTTGCTCAGGGCGTACCACGGAGTCCCTCCCCAGCCGGACAGGTTCTGCCTTCAAGGAACCCGGCAGAGCGGAGCTTAGGCGTGTACCCCAAAAGCGAAAGCACAAGGTAAAGGCGGAGAAACACTTCAGAGGAGCTCGGATAAAGCGGGCCCGGAGGCCCAGGGGAACCGGGAGCCCGTTCCAGGTAGGGGGAGGGCAGCCCCGCGGCCTGGGGCTGGGCCCCGACGCGAAGGGCCGGAGGGAGCCGCACGGGCCCAGCCACCGGCCCGCTCGCGGCCGTTCCGTCGCGTCCTCCTCCCTCCCGACGCCGGCGCTCGGCTTCCCGTTTCTGGGCCCGGTCCTCCCTCGTCACGGAAGCCACACGGCCCGCCCGTCTCCCGTGGCGTCCCAGCCCCCGCGCCCCCGCCCCCCCGCCAGTCGCTCCCACGCAGGAGCGACTTAAAAAGCCATCCCTGCGGCCCGCCGCCGCTCAGCCCGCCCGCGGGAGGAGCCCCGGCCTCGACCCCGCCGCGAGCGGGCACGGGGGGGCCTGCGGCGAACGCACCTGTGGGGCCCCCCGGGGGCGGCGGCGGCGGCACCCCAACACTCCGGGCCAGACTCGCGGCCCCGCTTTCAGGGGGCGGTGGCCACACTCCCGACGCGCCCGCCGGGAGCCCTCCGCGCCGTCTGGTGACTGCGGCCCTGCCCCCACGGCGGCCTGGCCAGGCGGGGCGGGCCAGAGGGGCTGGGGGGCCAGGGGGGACCGGGGCTACACGGGACTGCGGCGGCGGCGGAGGGGGGGTTCACGGGGGCTCGCTAGGGGGCCTCTGGGGCTCAGGTGACTGGAGGGCTCACCTTAGTTCTGGCGCCCGTCGGAAAATTGGGTTACTGGCCGGCCCGGGCCCCCCGCCCCTGGCCCTTGCTTGTTTATGGAGGGATGGGGGAGACTCAGGAGAGTGTTTCCGGAAGTGTGCAGCCTCAGGTAAGGGGAAACACTTGGCAGAGGTGACCTGTGCTTGAATGAGTGGCTGTGCAGCCAGGGGAAGGACGGGGCAGTGAGGCTGAAAGGAGAACCTAACAGGTTAGGGCCTGTCTCTGAGCCTGGCAAACGGAAGTCTGGAAACCCCATGCTTTGATGCCGGACGCTGGTTATTAAACCGTTATTTATTCTCCGGAGGTCTGGGTGGCTCAGTCGTTAAGCACCTGCCTTTGGCTCAGGTCATGATCCCCAGGGTCCTGGGATGGAGCCCCTGCACAGGGCTTCTTGCTCAGCAGGGAGTCCGCTTCTCCCTCTGCATGCCACTCCCCCTGCTTGTGTTCTCTGTCTCTGTCTCTCTCTCTCTCTCTCTCTTTCCTCTATTCTCTGGCAAATAAATTGATCAAAATTTAAAAAAAAAAAAAAAAAACAAAAAGCAAAAAAAGGACATTATTTTCCCATTTGGCCCAGTGCAGGGTTGCTAGAGAGGTGGTGGTCATGGTCATGGAGGACATGACCCAAGCTGGGAGATACAGAAGAGTCCATTCTATCAGTTTATGCATTATTTGTAGGAGGGTGCCCCAGAACAAAAGACACTCATCAGATCACCTGGTGTAGCTTATCTCAACAAGTCCCATGCATTCCTGGTCACAGAGTGTGTGCTCAACTATTTTCAACGTTTTATGTTTTGATAAATTTGAATTTCTTTGTTTAACCATACTCTTATCAAATACAAACAGTTATCTTTGTGAAACACGGAGCAATTCAGGTCTCTCCTCTTAACCAGAAAAAAAAATCTTTTAATTAAAAAAAGAGAAAAGCCACATGCTCCCTGGGGGAGAAAGTATAAAATGTGCAATGTCCATTTACCTATATACGCATAACCCTCAGTTAATAATCTCTGTAAACTTTTATCAACCCTGTTGCCCACGGAATAAAGTATGAACTTTGAGACAATCAAGTTTCCGAGAAGTTCCCCACTGTGATCCTGGCCCACTCTTGCAGGTTCATCTCTTGGTGCTATATTGGAGTTATCTCCACTGAATTACTTTTTTCTCAAACTGTCTGGGGCAAAGGACAAGTTTTATTACTTCCAATCAGTCATGGACTGTTATTTTTGTTAGATACATTAAAAACTTGCTACAGGGTCGCCTGGGTGGCTCAGTGGGTTAAGTGAGTGGACTCTTGATTCTGGCTCCGGTCATGATCTCAGGGGTCATGAGAATCTGCCCCCCAACTTGGGCTCCCCACTCAGCAGGGAGTCTGCTTGAGGATTCTCTCCCTCTCGCTCTACCATTCCCAGCCCCCGGCTTGCTCACATTCTCTCTCTCTTTCTCTCTCTCTCAATTAATCAATCTTTAAAATCTTGCTAGAAAAAGTAGAAACAAGGCACAAAAACTACAAGCCCCAGTTTTCATGATGAGTATACAACAAGTATACAAGTATAAAATTCCTCTATCAATTTGTTTTTGTTTTCTTCTAACTTCTGAATAACATTCATACTCTCAATATATTTATCTCGTTGTGGAATAGTTCACCGACTGGAAGTGATGATCTCACTTTAACTGGCACTGACTTGCTGTTCTTTAACTGTGTCAGATGCTTTTCAACTCCTGGGCCTTTTCTCATGTTATTGCTTTAGTGCTGATCAAAGTCCTTCTCATTCAAAGTTCATCTTGTAATGTTATAGTAATAATAGCTTAATATTTATTGAGTGCTGTATACTAAGACTTTTCATGCATTAACTGTGAATTTTTATTAACCCTATAGGCTAGGAATTATTATTATTATTATTATTATTATTCCCTCTTTACCAAGCAGGACATTGAAGATTAGAGAAGTCAAATCACACAACTAGTAAGGTGCAGAGTCAGCATTCTAAACTGAGCCAGCCTGATTCCGGAACCCATGCAGTCAGCCACGATGCTGGACCCTCCTCCTGGAAACCTCCCATTTGCTTTGGAGTTAAAGTTAATCACTCCTTACTTGTACTTCTACTATATATTTTATCACGTTGGTTTTCTTTCATATCTATTTCCTACACTTGGCTTTAAGCTTCTGACTACAGTGACATTTGTGTATCTCCATGGCTCTTAGGGTTGTTTTCTCCAACTGGAACACCCTTTATGCCCTCAGTTCTGCTCATAATAACCACTGGAAAATAAGCTCCTCCTTATCTTCGTATTACCACGTCTTTTGTTATAATTATGTATGTCAGCATCCCTGGTAGGCCACAGGTACCCAGGACATTCAGCTATCTTATCAAAGATGTTTTTTATTTATTTAATTAACAAGCACTTTCATAGCACTTATGATATGCCAAGTACTGTTCTCAGAGCTTTACAATCTCATAAACATCCCTACAGGGTAGGTATTATTTAATGCTCATTTAACCCAGGAGGAAACTGAGGCAGAGAGAAATTACTAGTAAGATACTAGGAAGCATTCTAAGCCAGGAAACCTGGCTCCAGACTTGATTTCTCAACCATCATGTTGTACTGATTTTCCACTACACCAGGTGGTCTTCCTGCTGAAGACACTTCAGTGACTTGCCCTCCTCTTAGGATAAAAGGGAAACTCCTGAGTCTTCAAAACTTGGTGTGGCCTTAACTCTGCACCTGCCTCTCCCACCAACCTTCCTAGCTTCCTTCTAGCCACACTTGTCCGCTCTCCCTTGTTCCTGAGGTTCATACTCTCTCTGACCACAGCACATGTTGTTCCTTCGGCCTGGAATGCTGTTCCCTCACCTTGTTCCTTCTTCAACCCAAAGTTATCCTTCTGATTTTAGCTCAGGAAAAATCTTCTTAGACTAGGCCAAATATCCTCTGACACAGTAAAGCATTTTTTTTGTTTTTTAACATAATTATTTTATATTTTATATGTGACTAATTGACTAAGGTCTGTCTCCCTGCTTTCAACACTGTAAGC
This sequence comes from Mellivora capensis, assembly GCA_004024625.1. Taxonomy (NCBI): domain Eukaryota; kingdom Metazoa; phylum Chordata; class Mammalia; order Carnivora; family Mustelidae; genus Mellivora; species Mellivora capensis. Next base: position 17,243 of record PISX010020386.1, on the reverse strand, counting down.
CCCATGATGTCAAGAACTATCCGACTGCCCCACCTTTATATCCTCAGCTACTACAATGGTATCTGACATGGAGGAAGCAGTGAATATTCAATATTCACTGAATAAATGAAGAAATAAATAGTAGTCAGATTGTTATGAAAACTTAGAAGGATCACAGTACTCTGCTGCTAAATGTTTACCAACCAATTTAAAAAAAAAAAGACCTGATTTGTATCATTTGCCAGCTTCTATTGCATAAATACTCCCTTTGTGGTCAATTGCGTATCACAGGATGCTGGAAATAGGAAGTGATGTGAGCACTTGGCTTTAAGGGGTTGTACCCCTTGGCTCCACCACCATCACTGGATGGGCACCAAAGTAGTGGGGCAGAGACAGGCCCACAGAGCCCAGGAATGCTGCTCAGGGATCGGAGCTGGGATTTGATATATGAGTAGAAGACAGGGATGGGAGCTAGACACATGTGCAGCATCTGTGGGGGTTGGAGAAGGAAAGGAAAGTTCAGTGCGGCTGCCCTGTATGTTGGAAAAGAGTGCTGTGAATCTTGGTAAGTTTCAGACTTTTTCCTTCTGGGAAGCACTACACTGGCTTAAGCGGGTCAGGGCCATGGTGAAGTTAGCATTCTGGAGAGATCGCTCTGGGGGCCGCTCCCAAATGGGTTGGGTGTAGTGTAGCCACAGGAAAGAGATGCTGATGAACAGAATCAGGACAGAGATGAAGAGAAAGTGTGGACAGCTATGAAAGAGGGCCTGAGAGGGGGTGTTTTGAACAGAAGTAGGGGCAACAGGGCAGTTTGGTCGTGAATAGGCCTAAACTGACACCTTAGTTTCAGGAGGTGGAACCCCACTTCCCAGGGAAGGGAACCAGACAACACAAGCTAGTGTGCCCTGTGCTGGAGACCCAGGGGCAGGCCTTGATGATAAGCATAGACTTTAAAGACAGGGAGACAGGGCATGGATTCTGATTTATCCATGTTTTACCTGTGACCCGTCATTTAAACTCCCTGGGTCTTCAGCTTTCTTCTCTGCAAAAAGAAAAAGAAAGAAAGAAAAAATAGTACAATAAAAACACCTCGTGTGGCAATTCTGATGATAAAACGAGAAGATGGATGTCAAGGTAACTTACAGTGTATGGCACAAAACAGGTATGCAACAAATATTTTAAAAATTTAGCAGGAAAGAAAAATAAGTCAGGCATCCCCTTGTTTATGAACAGTCTTCAGATGTGAATATGTGTTCCCTTGGGAAAAATGAAGGGGTACTAGATGGGGTGACCAATATTATCATCCAAACTGAGGTAGTTAGAGAGTGACAGGAGGTGTTCTCAGTAATTACACCAGAACAACAGGAGCATGGGGTCATCTTAGCACTCGGACTTTCCAAGAGGCAGACAGGCATGGAGTGTTCTAAGTCACCAGTTTCAAGATCCACAACCTCAAACATCATATTGTCTCCTTCTAAACATTGATTTGCCTGAAAGGTGTCTTTATAATTGCCTTTCTCCTGCTTTCCAAACGAAAAACTTTCCTCTTGCATACTCCATGACTCTCGAAAATACATTGCCCTGAGGGAAAAGATGTCCCAGAAACCAAGCTAAGGGACATTTTGATATTTCCTTTAAACAAAGTTGCATGAACACCTGTGACTCCCATGTGTCCCCTGCAAGTTCATTTCCAATAGCTTACATTTATGTTCAATAACTATTTATTAAATGTGTAACATATTTATATTTTAGTATATGATGTACTATCAGTAATTAAAATAATTCAGAGAAAAAATTATAAGACAGGAATTTCTTTAAAGTTTTTATTTAAATTCCAGTTCGTTAACATACAGTATAATAATATATAGTGTAATATCCAGTAAATTAACATACAGTATAATAATGTACAGTGTAATAATATATAGTGTAACACGAATATTGCAATTTAAATCACAATTTAGTGATTCAACACTTCCGTGGTGTCCCATGGCACACCCAGTGCTCATCACCAGTGCACTCCTTTCTCCCCATCGCCTATTTCATCCATCCCCCCACCCACCTCCCCTCTGGTCACCATAGTTTGTTCTTTATAGTTAAGAGTCTATTTCTTAGTTTGCTTCTCTCTCCCGACCTTTTTTCCCCTTTGCTTGTTTGTTTTCATGTGAGTGAAATCATACTGTATTTGTCTTTCTCTGACTGAATTATTTCACTTAGCATACTACTCTCTAGCTCCATTCGCATCATTTCAAATGACAAGATTTCATTTATTTTGGCTGAATAATATTCCACTGTGTGTGTGTGTGTGTGTGTGTGTGTGTGTGTATGCCACATTTTCTTTATCCACGCATTAGTTGATGGACACTTGGGCTGTTTGCATAGTTTAACTATTGTTGATAATGCTGCTGTTAACATTGGGGTCCATATATCCCTTTGAATTAGTATTTTTTTTATTATTATTCGGGTAAATAGCAGTACAGTTGCTGGATCAGGGAGAGTTCTATTTTCAACTTTTTGAGGAAACGCCTTACCGTTTTCCAGAGTGGCTGCACCAGTTTGCATTCCCACCAATAGTGTGGGAGGATTCCCCTTTTTCCTATCCTCCCCAACACCCTATTGTTTCCTACCTTGTTGATTTTAACCATTCTAACAGGTGTGAGGTGATACCTCATTGTCATTTTGATTTGTATTTCCCTGATGATGAGTGATGTTGAGGATCTTTTCATGTGTTGGTTGCAATCTGTATGTTTTCTTTGGAAAAATGTCTGTTCATGTCTTCTGTCCACTTTATAATTGGATTATTTGTTTCTTAGGTGTTGAGTTTTAAAAGTTCTCTAACCATTTTAGATACTAACCCTTTATCTTATATATTATATATTATTTGCAAATATCTTCTCCCATTCTATAAGTTGCCTTTAGTTCTGTTGATTATTTCCTTTGCTGTGCAGAAGCTTTTTATTTTGATGTAGTCCCAATAGTTTATTTTTGCTTTTGTTTCTCCTGCCTCAGGAGGCATATCTAGAAAGAAATTGCTAAGGCCAATGTCAGAGAGGTTACGGCCTGTGTTCTTCTCTAGGATTTTAATGGTTTCATGTCTCACATTTAGGTCTTTAATCCATTTTGAATTTATATTTGTGTATGGTGTAAGAAAGTGATCCAGTTTCATTCTTTTGCATGTTGCTGTCCAGTTTTCCCAGCACCATTTGTTGAAGAGATGGTCTGTTTCCCATTGGATATTCTTTCCTACTTTATCAAAGATTAATTGATCATATACTTGTGAGTTCATTTCTAGGTTTTCTATTCTGTTCCATTGATCTATGTGTCTAGTTTTGTACCAGTGCCATACTGTTTGATCACTATAGCTTTGTAACATAACCTGAAGTCCAGGCTGTGAACCTCCAGGTTTGCTTTTCTTTCTTTTTTTTTTTTAAGATTTTATTTATTTATTTGAGAGAGAGCATGAGCGAGGAGAAGGTCAGAGGAAGAAGCAGACTCCCCGGGGAGCTGGGAGCCCCATGCGGGACTCAATCCCGGGACTCTGGGATCATGACCTGAGCCGAAGGCAGTTATCCAACCAACTGAGCCACTCAGACGTCCCAGGTTTGCTTTTCTTTTACAAAGTTGCTTTGGGTATTTGGGGTCTTTTGGAGTTCCATACAAATTTTAGGATTATTTGTTCTAGCTCTGTAACACAGGAACTTTTTTAAGGTTAAATTTACATGTGTTTGTTTTTTTTAAATTGTGGTTAAAAAGTATGATAGAGCGATCCACAAAATATTTTGAAGCTAAAAAATAGGGGGATACAATTCTGGATGAGGGTCATTAGTATGGAAAAACAACTTTATGGAAGGAAAAGAGCAATGCAAAATTTTGACCTTTTAAAAGTTTTTCAAGAATTTTTTTTTAACAGAGTGATGGTTAATATCCAACCATTATAAAACTTAAAATTCACGGGATACATTTAGAGGAGTGATATAAGGGTGGCTGGATGGCTCACTTCTTTGGGCATCCAACTCTTAACTTCCACTCAAGTCATGATGTCAGGGTCATGAGATTGAGCACACTGTAGGGCTCTGAGCTGGACATGGAACCTGCTTAAGATTCTCTCTGCCCATCTCCTCCTGTTCTTCCCCTACCAAGGCTCAAGCTTTCTCCCTCTCCCTGCCCCCTGTTCTAAAAAACAAAGACAGAAGAGTGATATAACAGTTTTGTTTTTGAGACATCAATATTTACAACATGCTGGAAACTTTATTCTTTGCAACTATTAACCTTACAATGAAAATCATAGACGTGTTTTGGTTTGTTGTTTTTTTTTTAATTGTGCCAGGGAGTATATTAGCAAAAACATTTGAAGATCATAGGTTTACATGACCTAGAAGTTAAAGTCTACCTCTGACATGTATTAGCTGTGTAGCCATGGGCTAGTCATTTAACCTAAGCATTAGTTTCCTTATCTATAAAATGGGAAATAATAAAACTTACTTTGCAGGTTTGATGGAATAAACCTTGTAAAAACTGTAAAATTTTTGTTAAATTTTGTAAAAGTTCCTAGCAAACCTGACACTCAAGCTTGTTACTCAATAAATGTTACTCGGTGGTACTCAATGTTGATAATAGCTAATACTTCTTGATACTTACTATATAATAAACACTGAGCCAATGCAGTTTAATTCTCATATGATTCTATGAGGTACATTTCGATGAATCATAGATGCATAGACTGAGGCACAGATCAGTGTCTTTTTATTTTTCAAGTATTTTACAAAACATCTGGTTAGGGGTAGAGCCATCACTTAAAATAAAGTAGTTTGACTCTAGAGCCTTCCCTTGAAACCACTCTACCTTACTGTTAAGTAGACCACTATCCCTTACTTCCTTAGAGACCCCTTGCCCATCTCAGTAACCTGAGTTACTACCAGGATTGAGGAGTAATTCTCTGTTTATAAGTGGAAATGTTCACTGTACTAGGGTCCCTTCTTACCATATTTTCTCATTACTGACTTTCCAACCCTTTGCATATTACTGCACACAAAGAAAATGTTATCTTTAAGGCAAACTGGGTTGAAGGATTGAGGCATATCCTTGCTAGAGGGGGCCCCCTCAAGTAGTTTCAGTTTCCTCATGCCTGGCTTGACCACCCTGAGGGTTGAGTAGAATCTGGGCCTCCACACACCTACAATTCATTCCTGGCATTCAGGATGCCAAGCCACACAGGTTTGGATGCTCTAATACAGGTAACAGTTGAAGTCTACACTTTCTTTTGCCTTTGACATGGGCTTGCAGGAATAACTGATGGGTCTTTATTTTGCCAGTTACCCTGATGAGCTTGGCAATATAGAAAAACGTTCCTTTTGTCAGAGTAGACATTACCAGAATATTACAGTTAAGGAGAGTGTTATAGTCAGATGCTGTTCCTCAACTAGCAAAAGTCAACATTACCTGTGTTCACAAGAAAAGCACAGGCCCAGATGGAGTCTCTTTATGCTAGGCTGTCACCAAACACGGCCTTGATACCTAACCTAACTGCAGGTACACCCTCCCCTAGAAACGTAGTCTTGAGCAGTCAGTCAGGCATTTTCTGGTGAGCACCAATAGGGCGATTTGTCACACCAGTGCTCTTTATCTCACTACTCAAAAGGAAGATGAATTATTCTGCATGATAAGACTCCCTGCCTTCCCCTTAAGGAAAGGTGACCTTGCTTGAAACAATCCTTTCTTTCGCTAATATTTTTCTTACCCTGCCCTCTTTCCTGTAAAAAACTGTCCATTTTGTAGACCTCTCTACAGGCAGGGCAGGGGGAATTGGAAATTCTGCCTGATTCATGAATCACTTAATAAACCCAATTAGATCTTCAAATTTACTCAGTTGGATTCTGTTTTTAACACCCTGATCCTTCAAAGAATGCAATATGAAGCATTGCTTATTCTCTTTCATGGCTCATTCCTAACTACTCTGCCAGGTATGTGACAAAAGAAGCCTACCTGAATGCGAATGGCTGAAACTTAATACTGAAACTCTTATCTCGTGTCCTAAGTCTGAATCCAATAGGGAAACACACACACACATGTCATAGTAATTAAAATCAATACAGAATCAATGGATTTTTTATCATATTTCTCTATTTGCATGCAACAGTTTTAAGACTATGTTAAATAGTATAGGGCCAGCTGGCTGGCTGAGTCAATAGAGCATGCAACTCTTGATTTGCGGGGTTATGAGATTGAGCCCCACATTGGGGGAAGAGTTTACTTTTTTTTTTTAAGATTTTATTTATTTAATAGAGAGAGACACAATGAGAAAGGGAACACAAGCAGGGGGATTGGGAGAGGAAGAACAGGCCTCCCATGGAGCTGGTTAGGGTCCGAGTTAGGGCTGGAGCCCAATGTGGGGCTCAGTGCGGGCCTGGATCCCAGAACCCTGGGATCATGACCTGAGCCAAAACGCCTAACGACTGAGCCACCCAGGTGCCCCGGGAAGAGCTTACTTTTTAAAAAAGATTATTTTATTATAAAAATTCTGAAAGTAAATGAATGCTAAATACCTATGCATAACTCAATGAATTTTATTTGTGAATACACCTGTATAATCAGCACACAGATCAAGAAACAATATTACCAATACCATCAAAAGCTCTTCTCATATCCCCTTCCAGCCACCCACCCCCATAAGGATATCCTTACACTGACTTCTAACACTATAGTTTAGATTTAATCATTTTTAGTTTTATATAAATGGTATCGTATAGTTCCTGTTATTTTGTGCCTGGCCTCTTTCATTTAAAAATATGTTTGATGGCATAAGGATAGATGTATAGACCAATAACACATAATAGAGAGCCCAATAGTAAGCCCTCACATAAATGACCAAATGATCTTTGACAAGGGTGCCAAGACCACTCAGTGAGGAAGGACAGTGGCTTTAACAAAAGATGATGGGAAAGCACACACATGCAAAAGAATAAACCCTAACCCTATATCATATACAAAAACTAACTCAAATGAATTAAAAACCTAACTATAAGACCTAAAGCTGTAAAACTCCTAGAAAAAAATATAGGGGAAAAATTTCATGGCATTAGGTTTGGCAATGATTTCTTGGATCTGACACTAAAAGCACACAGAACAAAAGCAAAAATAGATAAATTTGACTTCACCAAAATTAAATACTTCTGTACAGCAAAGGACATAACCAACAGAGTAAAAATTTCCCCCAGCAGAATCAGAGAAAATATTTGGTAAGGGGCCAATATTCAGAATATATAAAAACCACAACAACAGAAAGCAACTGGATTAAAAATGGGCAAAAGACTTGGACATTTCTCCAGAGATAATAAACAAATGGCCAATAAGCATATGAAGAGATGCTCACATCACTAATTATTAGAGAAATGGAAATCAAAATCACAATGAGATACCACCTCACACCCATTAAGATGGCTACTATTTAAAAAAACAAAAAGTAAGAAATGTTGGCAAGGGAATGGAAAAATTGGAACTTTTGTATACTGCAGGTGGGGATGAAAAATGGGGCAGCCACTAGAGAAAACAGTATGATGGTTCCTCAAAAAAGTAAAAATAGAATACCTAGGAGCCAGATGTCCCACTTCTGGGTATACATCCAAAAGAATTGAAAGTAGAAGCCTGAGATTATTTGCACACCCATGTTCATAGAGGCATTATTCACAAGATCCAAGAGGTGGAAGCAACCCAAGTATCCCATCAATGGAAGAATAAATAAACAGAATATGATGTATACATGCAAGGGCTATTATACAGCCTTAAAGGGAAGGAAAAATCCTGTTACATGCTACAACATGGATGAACCTTCAGGACCTTGTGCTAAGTGAAATAAGTCAGTCACCAAAAACAAATACTGTATGATTCCACTTATATGAAGTATCTAAAGCAGTCACAGAAATAGAAAGTAGAATGGTGACTTCCTGGGGCTAGCCAAAGGGGGAAATAGGGAGTTGTGTTTAATGTATAGTTTTTCAGTTTTGCATGATGAAAAAGATCTGGAGATCCATTGCATAACAATGTGAATATACGTAACACTACTGAATAGTACTTAAAAATGTACACTTAATAAATTTTATGTTCCATGCTTTTCTACAATTTAATATCTAAAAATTTTAAAATATTTGACACTCATATTATTGTACATAACTATGACTCATTCATCCTCATTGCTATATATATTCAATTATACATTCCACAATATATTTGTCCATTCTACCATTGGTAGGCATCTGGGAGGTGTGTAGTTTGTGGCTATTGTAATTAGTGCTATTGGTAGCATTTTAAAATGAGCAAAATAAAAATCTATCATATTTTTAGAGTTCAGAAGGCACTCATAGAGCACTCATAGTGATTTTAAATGTGTTAAAATATTCCCCATCCTTGCTCTCAGCTTGTATGGCCAACTGCTAACTTAAGTTCTTCCTTTGGCTATCTAACAGACGTTTCAAACTTATCATGTCCAAATCTGCTTTGGACATGTTCTTCATATCTGCTGGCAACTCCATCCTTCTGGTTGCCCAGAACAAACGTTGGTAATATCTTAACTCCTTTCTCTCACACCCACATCCAAAGTATCAGTAAATAATGATGGCTCTACATTAAGAATAAATCTAGAATCTGATGACTTTATATTATCTCTACTGTTATCCTATCACAACACCATCATCTCTTGCTTAGATTGTTGCAATAACTGTCTTAGTCTGCACTTGGCACTTGCCCCTTCCCATCCTGTCCCCCACCACCCAATCTCTTCTCATCATAACAGCTAGAGGAGGCATTTTATATTTTCCCATGCTAGCCAGAAGAATACCTCCCATCCCACGTGCTCTTTTGCAAGTGACCTTGCCATCCCCCAGCTAGAAGAGGAGTCTAAAACACCTCTTACTAATCTGGACTGACCTCTGAGATGTGCTTGAACACTAGAATGAGGCAGAAGTAACCTTCTGGGACTTCCATGGCTAATTTCTAAGAATCCTCACAGCTTTCACTTGGGACCCTGGGGATGCTTGCCTTTGCAGTGCTCCCCCAACATCCCAACGTCCATGTTTGAGAAGCCCAACCTTTATGAGGGGGTCCTAGTCAATGCCTGAGCTGAGGACCCAACCACCTGCCATCTGACTGGAGACCTCAAGGAAGAGCTGCCTAACTGTGCCCAGTCAATTCACAGAACCATGAGAAATAATAACACATTTTTTTAAATCAGTAAGATTTGGGGTGGTTTGTTACACAGCAATAGATAATGGGAACAGAACTTTTTACAGTGTAAGTCAGGTAATGTCATTCATCTGTTCAAAACCCTTCAGTGCCTTCCCATTGTGCCCAGAGTAAGAGCCAAAGTGCTTCTAATGGCCTGCACTATACTGCATGGTGTAGCCTCCACCCCTGCCTCCCCTCTCCATGCTTACTCGGCTCCAGGCCCACTGCTTTCTCTCTTGCTACTCCCTAAGCACCCCTGCTTTAGGGACTATGCACTGGCTGCTCCTTTTCCCTAGACATTACTTGATCAACTCTCCTCATTCACTTTCTTCAAGTTTTTGCTCAGAACTCATCTTCTCCATGAGGCCAACCCTGACCACCTGTTTAATACTGCAGCCAGCCCCCTTCCCCACCCCAGAGAGCCTTAACCTGCTCTACTTTTTTTTTTTTTTCCCATAGCACTTACTGTTTTCTAACATAGTATGTAACACTAGTTATTTATTATGTTACCATATACTGTCTGAAATTCCTCAAGGACAGGGAGTTTTCTTTTACTCCTTTATAACTACTGTATTGCCATCACCTACAATAGTACCTGACACAGAGTAAGACTCAATAAATGTTTGTACTGTTTGTCCTACTAATAGCTGAGACTGAGCTGATCAAGACAGCCATGAGGGTAAGGTAAAGGTAACTGGCAGAGCCATGTAAGAAGAGATAGGTAAAAATAAGTAGAGGGGAATGGGTTATACTTCTGGGATCCTGGTCACGGCCATTCCCCCATTTCTAGCAGAGAACAGCATTTGGAAGAAAGCATTCAGCTCATGTAAGAAACCCAAGATGGTAACATGTCATGTAAGTCAAAGCCAATGTATGAGTTGAGCTAAACTCCATTATAATACTGTTCCTAATTACAGGGAATTGCAGCCAAATTACCCTCCCCAAAACTAAATAAATATACAACATACCAGGTGGTGGCCCTGTTTTCCAACATCAGAGTTTCAAATGAACTGCCTGGTATTTGTTTTGAATGTGCTGTTCTGCAATTATCTGATTAACAATTCAGTTTTCCCAGAATTACAGGACCAAATCCAGTTGTTTTTTTCCTTGGTCTTATGGGTTGTGAAATATTACTTACTATACCTTTAAAATACAGTTATAGTTTGGGATCCTCTAAAATATTAGCCAAAAAAAGTAAATTTGACTCTTCAGGCCAGTAGAGTATGAATCTCAAATTCTCTGTAAACATGTATATTTGAACAATAAAAGGCATCACAGAAGAAAAGACACATTTGAGTGCTTTTAAAAAAATTATACAGTTCCATATTTGAAACAAACATGAAATACAAATAACTAATAAACAAAAAAAAATACAACTTCACTAGTAATCAAAAAAGGCAAAGTTAATGATGATAAATCTTTTCGTGCAAGGTGCCAAATATATTTTTACTGCTGACACTGATGTGGGCTTTTGCATACATTGCAGATGAGTATAAGCATTCACCGTACATTTCTAGATAGCGGTTTAAAAATAAGTGCCTGGGCGCCTGGGTGGCTCAGTGGGTTGATGACCTGCCTTCGGCTCGGGTCATGATCCCGGGGTCCTGGGATCGAGCCCCGCGTCGGGCTCTCTGCTCGGCAGGGAGCCTGCTTCCCTTCCTCTCTCTGCCTGCCTCTCTGCCTACTTGTGCTCTCTCTCTGTCAAATAAATAAATCTTTAAAAAAATAATAAAATAAATAAAAATAAGTGCCCAAAATAACCCAATATACAAAGATATTTTAAAATGTATACTTGTTTATTAACACTAGCTGCTGAAACATTGACCCAAAAATGTAGTATAATCCCTCAAACAAAATAGAACTATATTTCTTGTTCATGTGATGTGACTGAACTATATCAGGTCTCCTGGGTGTGTGTGTGTGTGTAAGAGAAAGAGAGAGATGGAGGGACCCTGGGAGGGACTCTACACAATTATACAGTCATTCAGGAATCTGGAAATAATGGATCCTTGGCCAGCTTCAATGGAGATGTCCAGGGGTCATTCTGCAGCAGTAGAAGGAGTACAGATAAGTGTGCCTGTAATGTTTTGTGGGGATGCCTGGAAGTAACTCACATCCCTCTGGATAGAACTCAGCTACGTGGGCACATTTCACTGCAAGGACACTGGGAAATGTAGTCTAGTTGTGTGCCCAGGAAAAAGAGACAATGGGTCTGTTGAAAAGCTAGCAGTCTTTGTCACACTCTTTTACCTAAATAATGTACTTCTAGATGTCTGTTCTAATCACCAAAAACACAGCCGGTTAATTTACTATAGCAATCATATGACTAATAATACCAAATGGCTCATAAGTTTCAGGACATCTACTTAGGGAAATATGTACCAATTTACTTAGAAATAATTTTTTATAACATGGAAAATATCAGCATATAATTTTAAATTAAAAGCCTTAATAGAGGCCATATTTATAGCATTTCAATTACATAAATATATATGTCATATAAATCCTATATCTTCCCCTAAACAAGGATATGATTAAGTAGGCAATACATTCATCGTTGTGTAATATTCCTCTTAATATTATGTTCACAAGGAGTACAATGGAAAAAATATTTCTTTTATAATATTAAAGCCTAAAGCAGGAAAAAATGCTTTATGTGATTATAACCATGTAAAATATAATTATGAAAAACATGGACTAAAATGTACCAAAATGCAACAGTGGTTGTCTTTTTGTGATGAGATAGAATGTGTTTATTTCTTCTTTTTCTGTATATGAAATTTCCTTTTTTTTCCTAGAAATAACTTGTATTACTTTTACATTGAAAAAATTACCTTCTCAAACAGACTGATAAGTGAGAGTAAATCCTTTAATAAAGTCGAGTCTCTGCTGGAAAGTGGATGGTGATAATCCTTGAAATGGAAGTTAGAGCTGCCATCTGTGTCCTCTACCTCTTAGGAAAGAGGTGATGAAGGGAGCAATCACTAGTCATTGCCATTGTCTCCCTGAAGGGCTGGCTGGTGCAGAAACCCTTGAACATGGCCGTATGGGAAAGCATCAATGACTGGCGCTGACAGATTCCCCCAAGTGTTGGAATAAAAAGCCTCAGCTGTAAGCATTTTGCCAGGGCCCCTATTCTATACTTCTCTATCCTATTCCTGTGACAAGGGGTGGGGGTAATTGAGAAGCACAAAAGGAGAGTACCTGCCTTTTCTTCATTGTGAGCAAGGAATCTAGCTACCTTATCTAACTTCACAAAGATTGCATGTTACGGTAGAATAACAACTAAACTAACTCTCAGAAGACATGCACTACTGATAACTATGTGGTTCCAGCTCCAACTCCAGTTCTAAACTGCTTGTAGTCCTCTACCATACCACAGGGCTTCATGCCTCTCTGTGCCTTCACTTCCCTAACTTCTGGGAGGACTGCTGGCGGACAACTAGCCTGCAGCTATTAGCCCTCTTCCAGAATTTCCTTCCTTGCAGGTGGTCTTATTCATTGAGTACTGCCGTATTTTTTTAAGCACAAAAAGAGGGTGTGATGCATTAGAGAAATATGGAAGAAATTGTAAGAACACTAAAATTGAGTGGCTGTGCTCAGGCAATAGACAGTGGTCGAGAGTTGATTAGTTTATAATCAAAAGCTAAGTGTGGAAGCCAGCCCACTCTTGTGGTATCATATAAAGAGGCTTTCATCTCCCACACAGGAGAGCGGAAAAGCCTGTTGACCCTCCTTAATCATTACAGGAAAGGTTCAAAGCCAGTAAAATTCTCAACTGAGGCAGGTCTGCTATGCAAAGATTAGGGCTCTGGATGCCCTGGGCTGGACTTTGTATGGGAATAAGGGATTACAACCCAAAGCCAATGCAGGATCTGGCTAATATGTACCAGTAGGAGTTCAGAAAATATCGGACTGTCCCTAAAGATGCAGGATCAGGAAGGATGGAATATAGAGATGAATAAGGGACAGTTTGTTGATATGGTAGCACTTTCCACTGACACGGTATTTAACACCTGCCAATGACCTCAGGAGATGATACTAATTAAAAACTAAGTTAGCTTTTTAGGAATCTGGGGGAAAATGATGCTCCACACTAAAGGAAATGCAAATGCCAGAGCTGCCAAGGCAGATGGCGGAGGAATGGCTTAAAAGTCCAGAGAGATTATCAAATAGATGCTAGAGATTACCAGACAGATATACGAGATAACAAAGTCAAGAAAGCCCACCAACCAACCATTTACCCCAGCAGTATGGATGCGTTGATGAGAGGGGCACTCTCTCAGGAGAAGCTTAGCAGTGGCTACTGTCTGTGGGCCAGGCAGGAGGTGTTGTTAGAGAATTGAGCTCCTAAGAGGGGTGATAGAGATCCAAAGTATCAGTGACAGGCAGCAGTGATTAAATGTCAGAAGAAGGTGGGTACAGTCATCATAAAGTAGAAATTGTGGCACAATGCTAGGTGTACAACAAACTTCCAGGAAATGGATACTAGAGAATGATTTGAATGCATTGGGCAGAGAAGGAAACCAGACATTCTAAGAAGAGGGAACTGAGTACACAAAACAGCATGACCCACGTGGAGGCCCGACATAATGGGTATGTAGAGGAGGAGATGCTGGGGACCGTCAGGCAAGGATCAGATCCAAGACTGTTTAGAGATCAGTTAGAGTGTGGACTTCGTCATAAAAACTACAGGGAGCCATTAAGGAATTATATAAGCAAAATCATGGTACCTGTCATGTTTCCATAGTAGCTGAAGAAGTGTTCTAAAAGATCATCTCGGTCTGCGACAAACCATCTCAGTGTCATAAAACTATATTCATTTATTCTTGCTCACATCTCTGCAGGTTGGCCAGGCCTATCCTAGGCTGAGCTTGGCTGGCTGCTCGGCTTCAGTCTATAAACTTAACTGAGCTCAGTGCCTTGCTGTAGGGTGGGCTCAGATTTGCTCCACGTGTGCTCATTCTGAGCCCCAGGTTCAAGGGGAAGCACTACTGAGTGGGGCTTCTTCTCATCCTTCTTGATGTAGTTGACTATCCAGGGCATCTCCTTCCCAGGCCAGTGGCAGAAGCCTCAGAGTGCATGCAGAAACTGTGATGTCTTTTAAGACTGAGGCTCAGAACAGGCACATTATCTACCCCCATTCCACTGGCCAAAGCAGGACAGAGAGCTGAGTCCGAAGTCAAGAGACCAGGAAGTACTTTTTTTATGAACTCATTTTTGAAGGGAGAGATGAGAAAGTGGGGTTAATACTTCAGTCTACCATAGAGGCCATTTTTACTCAATACATAGAGGAGCTGCCTAGTATAATTATATATAGAGAGAGACAGGCTTTCCATGAGTCATTTTAAATTCTTCAGACATCAGTTTTCTCATCTACAAAATCTAGACTGATACGTCTCTCACCTTCTAACTGATTCTAAGTATCACATGCAATAATGTCCATGGGTATGCATTTCAAGCTTCAGTACTAATTAGGACCTCTCTGGTAGTTACAGCCGGTATGCCATGATTATTAGTAAAAACCATGTAGAGGGAGGTCAGCAATTGGACTTTGGTTCTGCAAAGTCACCATATTGGAGAGAAACAAAAGTCCAGCAGAACCCAGAATGCATGCCCCAAGATATTAACCACCCCCTCACCCCCACCCCCCCGCTGGCAACTCTAGCTATTCTTCTTTGAGGAAAGATGTAGCTCCCAAAACAAAGGCCAGCCATTCGCTAATATGTGTTTGGTCTGACAGTTCTTTTACATACCCACTTCATTCTTTGGCAGCGTGAATTTTTGGTTCATGAATAAGAGGGGTATTTATCCCAGAAGGGTCTAGGACCAAGCTGGGCAGGAGGACACAAATGGAAAAAGCACCTCCTGGCATTGCTTTAGAGTTGTTCTCCCTGAGTCTGCAGCTGCTGCTCTGTCCAGATGGCCTCCCTTGGCTGAAGGATTGTGCCAAAGACAATATCCAAAGTGCTCTTATTTATCTTCTCAGATTGAGACAAAATAGCCCAACATCACACAGCTCTTTGAACCCAAGCCTCTTGAGTCCCACAATGATGCTCTTTCTCCTGTTGATATAAACTAGACAGGCAGAAAGCTAGGCTGCTGTATAAAAGACACCATAAAATATAGTGGTCCCAATAATACTGACATTAATTTTTCTTTCATATAGTCCAGAGATGGGCAGGCAGTCTAGAATGGGTTGGAAGCTGTGGTCCCTATGGACTTCCAAGAATACAGGTTCCTTCTTGTTGTGTTGTTGTTGATGTTGTTGTTGTTTTGCTCCAGTATCCTCAAGCAGCCCTTTTCAATCGAGTTTTCACAAAAGAATTAAGTTTTAATCCTTTAAAGAATCCATTGTGTTAAAACTTTTTCCCTATGTATCTAGAACAGTATAGCTTTGTACTATCCTTGGAATAATGGAGATAAGAGTTACATAAGTTATTTTCTGTAAGGCTCAATTCCCTTACAGGAACCCAGTTGAGATAGGCTACTAGAGTATGGTGCTTATCCTGTGGTCGAAGCACCATATCTGCACATTCCAAACTATAGGAAGGGGAACAAAAGAAGTGAAAAAGGAGATTCTTAAAACAGTGTCACCTGGGAGTTGCGTACATTACTTCTACCCACACCTGATGGGCCAAAATATAATTCCATGGCCAAATCTAATCACAAAGGTGCTGGGGAAATCAGTTTCCAGCTTGGAAGCCATATGCACAGCTAAAACTGTTGGGGATTCTATTACTAATAGGAAGGAGGATGGAATAAACAGGGAGATAGTTATCAACCTCGGCCACATTTGACTATTATTCTCTAGACAGTAAGTTTCATGAGAGCAGGTACTGTGTCTCATTCACTAAGGACAAATAAGTAAGTATATTTTTTTAGTATAGTATCTAGTACACAGAAGACCCTTAATGATTTTGATTGAATTCCATTTACTTACATCACAATAAGGTAATCCAGACACTTAAGGTGTAATTTTAAAAGACCCAGACACTAAATATGTCAAAAATACTTATTTAACATTTTCTTCTTTTTTGTGAGGGATGAGGGTGATCTTGATTTGTTCTGAATTAAGTTTCTCTTTGTTAGTTTTAATTTTTGATTACTTTGACTTTCCAAGTCTTCGGGATCTACTTGTGGACTTTCATAAGTCTGATGAAGAAAACTTCTCCTCAACTGGGACACAAAGCATACCGTTAGGATATGACGATTATGTGGAACAAAGGAGCTGATATTTATAAAAAGCACATTAGAATTGTGTCTGACACATAATGGATACTGGATAAGTGTCATAGATGATAGAAGGTAGAGAGATGGATAAATAGATGGAAGAAAGGACAGAAGAAAGGGAGGAAATGCACTGAGAAGGCAACATTTCCTCCATGTTTTGGAATAGATTATAACATTTTCTACTACAAGCAGAAAAAGTCACTAAGCCTCTATAGTAGGAAACATCTCACCAGAGATCTGAAGATTCATTTCTTTGTTTGACTGACCTTGGATGTACTTTGCCTACTACATGTGCTATGGCTGAGCTAATTGCTTACTGATCTCTTAGGGGAACACTAAAATGACAGGCAAAAGTGGGCCAGAGTGGACATTGGTTTAACAGGACATTGGTTTAACAGGGTCTGACTCAGAAGGAGGCCAGTGCCACAGCAAGAAATTCTAGGATGTCTTATAGAATCCTGAGCCCAGGGGTCCCTGTGTGGCTCAGTTGGTTAAGTGTCCAACTCTTGATCTCAGCTCAGGTCATGATCTCAGTTCAAGACCTTGAGTTCAAGCCCTACTTTGGGCTCTGCCATGGGCAGGCAGCCTACTTTAAAAAAAAAAGGGGGGGGAGATTGCGGTCAAGATGGCAGAGAAGTAGCAGCTGAGACGACATCAGGTAGCAGGAGATCAGCTAGATAGCTTATCAAACCATTGCGAACACCTACAAATCCAACAGGAGATCAAAGAGAGGAAGAACAGCAATTCTGGAAACAGAAAATCGGCCACTTTCTGGAAGGTAGGACTGGCGGAGAAGTGAATCAAAAGCGACGGGAGGA
>PISX010020385.1:12541-36054 GCA_004024625.1 Mellivora capensis | reverse complement strand
AAACTCTATAGGCATCTACCAGGCAAAGGCATGAATGCTTGTGAGACTCTAGCACAATTTTAGGAAAAAATCACGTATTCCAGGTAACCTAATCAGAAGGAACACAGCATAGTAGGCTTCTTTAAGACTATGAGCCTGAGTATCCATCTGAGTTTGGTAAACAAAATTTGGAATTGATTCTAATAGGTTTAGACACTAAGCACTCTCTGCCAACTCTTTCCAATTAAACAGAGAATAGGAACAGATAAGAAATCAATCAAAATAAAATGAAACACCCTTGATCACTTGGGATGGGATTTGAGAATGGACCCATTTCTTTGTTGTCTTATAATATTCCGTGTCATAATCAAATTCTTCTGAGAAAAATAGAAGAGCACAATGAGCTCATATTTATTTAATGCAATAACAGGAAAGGGGTGACTTAATTATATTTAATTCTTCCCATTTCAATAACATTGTGGACATTATTCAATTCTCTACAATTTTAAGCAGTAACAAGTATATATACATACAAAAACAAACAAACAAAAAAAACCAACTGGAGGATACATTAGATATTTTCATTCTACTATGTTATGTTTTTTAATTCAGTAGATCTGTACTATACCTGAAATTCTGTCACCTTTCCCATGTGAGTGGGTACAGAAGCAACAAACTGCCGATTTGGAGGCTTCAGGCATTTCTTCATTATTTTTAGGTATTACCAGGGCAAGGTGCCTTCAATGTCTAGCACAGGGAAGGCTCTCAATATACACATTTTTTTTCAGGCATAGCAGAATATAACAGAGCTCCTGGTCACACAGATATGACTATTCCAATTTCATTTCAACTGTTACAATTTCCCAGTCATTGTGACTTAACATCTCAGATAATAACACCCACCCCATAAAGTCACTGTGTGTTAGTGAGAAACAAAGGTTTGCGTCTCTCTCTCTCTCTCTCTCTCTCTCTGTGTGTGTGTGTGTGTGTGTGTGTGTGTGTGTGTGTTTTAAATTCTGCATGTAGTGATGCCATTTTGGTAGCTTGAAACTGGCCATAGGGAGAATATTTATGACATAGAAATCAGCAAAATCTATAAATCAGGGAATTTCCCGCCCCCCAGAGATCTGATTTACTAGCTCATTGCTAAAAATTAAATAACGTGCACAATGTTTAATAGCATGGCCAACTCTTTTCCCCTTCCTTTTCTGTCTTGAAGAGTTTATGAAGATGGCTTTATTTCTGTATCTAGAATACTTTACTAACAATTTCATTTCATAGTCAGTTATTTGTTGAGGATTTGAGTAGGCTGCTGCTTTTGACAGTCATACAAAGCTACTTGTTAAGGTTACCTTGATTAGAATTTAACTACCAGGCAAAATTCCACTCTAGTATTTTGAACAATGGTGCTGCAAACCAGTGTCTCTGCTACTTCAGTTAAGCAGAACCAATAAATGCTATGTGGGAGTATTTGAATTGTCTGGGTTCTACTGAGGAGTTGTCACTTCTGCTCAGCCTGGAATGATATCACAAAAAAAAATGTTTCCCCTTTAATCACACTTAAGAAATCAAACCAACCAGGATGCCTGGGTGGTTCAGTGGGTTAAGACTCTGCCTTCAGCTCAGGTCATGATCTCAGGGTCTTGGGATTGAGCCCCGCATCAGGCTCTCTGCTTAGCAGGAAGCCTGCTTCCCCCTCTCTCTGCCCGCCTCTCTACCTACTTGTGATTTCTCTCTCTCCCTGTCAAATACATAAATAAAAACTCTTAAAATAAATAAATAAATAAATAAATAAATAAATAAATAAATAAATCACACCAACCTGTTGCAACAGTTGGGAAAACTGATGTACTCCAAATAGACATAAAATACTATTAAAATTATCTGACAGTGTAATTCAACTTACCACACTAGACAGAAATTGAAATTTGTGACACAGAAGTTACCATAGATTCAGTGAAGTAGAATCAAAGGCCACACCAGAAGGTGCTGCACTTGGAAGACTGTAGAAGGCTGCTGACTTTCTAATGATATACAGGGAATGTGGCAGGAATAGTGGGTATAAAGGAATAAGAGGTTCTTTCTCTTGGTGACCATGGGGAGATTTCTTCATGAAATCCTATAAGATACAGTCTCCATTTTGGCACGTAAGATTGTGAGTGTTGACTAGGATTCTTCTATATACAAAATGTTGAAATATTCTTACAATTGGTTCATCTTATCATCTCCAATTAGTACTAGAGCTAGCACACAGCTGAAATTCCATTACAGCTACATTTTGGAGTAATTCTGGTAAGCAGTAATATGGACTCTTGCATTAGGAAGAATAATACAGTTGTCAAAAGACTATGCCCATTTTTTTTTAAATTTTGATTTTTTTAATTTCATTTCAGTGTAACAGTATTCATTGTTTTTGCACCACACCCAGTGCTCCATGCAATACGTGCCCTCCCTAATACCCACCACCAGGCTCCCCTAACCTCCAACCGCCCGCCCATTCAAAGCTCCTCAGGTTGTTTGTAAGAGTCCATAGTCTCCCATGGTTCACCTCCCCTTCCATTTTCCCTCAACTACCTTCTCCTCTCCATCTCCCCATGTCCTCCATGTTATTTGTTATGTTCCACAAATAAGTGAAACCATATGATAATTGACTCTCTCTCTGCTTGACTTATTTCACTCAGCATAATCTCTTCCAGTCCCGTCCATGTTGCTACAAAAGTTGGGTATTCATCCTTTCTGATGGAGGCATAATACTCCATAGTGTATATGGACCACATCTTCCTTATCCAATCGTCCATGGAAGGGCATCTTGGTTCTTTCCACAGTTTGGCCAACGTGGCCATTGCTGCTATAAACATTGGGGTACAGATGGCCCTTCTTTTCACTACATCTGTATCTTTGGGGTAAATACCCAGTAGTGCAATTGCAGGGTCATAGGGAAGCTCTATTTTTAAGTTCTTGAGGAATCTTGACACTGTTCTCCAGAGTGCCTGCACCAACTTGCATTCCCACCAATGTAAGAGGGTTCCCCTTACTCCACATCCTCTCCAACACACGTTGTTTCCTGTCTTGCTAATTTTGGCCATTCTAACTGGTGTGAGGTGGTATCTCAATGCGGTTTTAATTTGAATCTCCCTGATGGCTAGTGATGATGAACATTTTTTCACGTGTCTGATAGCCATTTGTATGTCTTCATTGGAGAAGTGTCTGTTCCTATCCTCTGCCCATTTTTTAATATGATTATCTGTTTTCCATGTGTTGAGTTTGAGAAGTTCTTTACAGATCCTGGATATCAATCTTTTGTGTGTACTGTCATTTGCAAATATCTTCTCCCATTCCGTGGGCTACCTCTTTGTTTTGTTGACTGTTTCCTTTGCTGTGCAGAAGCTTTTGATCTTGATGAAGTACCAAAAGTTCATTTTCGCTTTTGTTTCATTTGCCTTTGGAGACATATCTTGAAAGAAGTTGCTGTGGCTGATATCGAAGAGGTTACTGCCTATGTTCTCCTCTAGGATTCTGATGGATTCTTGTCTCAAGTTGAGGTCTTTTATCCATTTTGAGTTTATCTTAGTGTATGATGTAAGAGAATGGTCGAGTTTCATTTTTCTACATATAGCTGTCCAATTTTCCCAGCACCATTTATTGAAGAGACTGTCATTTTTTTCCACTGTATATATTTTCCTGCTTTGTCGAAGATTATTTGACCATAGAGTTGAGGATCCATATCTGTGCTCTCTACTCTGCTCCACTTATCTATGTATCTGTTTTTATGCCGGTAACATGCTGTCTTGGTGAGCAAAGCTTTGTAGTAAAGCTTGAAATCAGGTAACATCTTGCCGCCAGTTTTATTTTTGTTTTTCAACATTTCCTTAGCAATTCGGGGTCTCTTCTGATTCCATACAAATTTTAGGATTATTTGCTCCAGCTCTTGAAAAATACTGGTGGAATTTTTATCAGAATGGCATTAAAATGTCTATATGCTATATAGGATATAGCATATATGCTATATATGCTCTAGGCTATATAGACATTTTAACAATGTTTATTCTTCAGATCCAAGAACATGGGATGTTCTTCCATCTTTTTGTGTCTTCTTCAATTTCTTTCATGAGTGTTCTGTAGTTCCTCGAGTAAAGATCTTTACCTCTTTGGTTAGGTTTATTCCCAGGTATCTTATGGTTCTTGGTGCTATAGTAAATGGAATCGATTCTCTAATTTGCCTTTCTGTATTTTCATTGTTAGTGTATAAGAAAGCCACTGATTTCTGTACATTGACTTTGTATCCTGCCACGTTACTGAATTGGTGCATGAGTTCTAGTAGTTTGGGAGTGGAGTATTTTGGGTTTTTCATATAAAGAATCATGTCATCTGCGAAGAGAGAGAGTTTGACTTCTTCATTGCCTATTTGGATACCTTTTATTTCTCTTTGTTGTGTGATTTCTGTTGCTAGGACTTCTAATACTATGTTGATCGAGAGTGGTGAGAGTGGGCATCCTTATCGTGTTCCTGATCTCAATGGGAAGGCTGTGAGCTTTTTTTCCATTGAGGATGATGTTTGCTGTCGGTTTTCCATAGATAGATTTTACGAAGTTGAGGAATGTTCCATCTGATCTATACTTTGAAGCATTTTAATCAGGAACGGATGCTGGATTTTGTCAAGTGCTTTTTCTGCATCAATTGAGAGGACCATGTGGTTCTTCTCTCTTCTCTTATTGATTTGTTCTATCACATTGATGGATTTGCGAATGTTGAACCATTCTTGAAAACCAGGGATGAATCCAACCGGTCATGGTGGTTAATCTTTTTAATGTGCTGTTGGATCCTGTTTGCTAGGATCTTGTTGAGAATTTTAGCATCCATATTCATCAGTGATATTGGCCTGAAATTCTCCTTTTTGGTGTGGTCTTTGCCTGTTGTGGGGATCAGGATAATGCTGGTTTCATAAAAAGAATCTGGAATTTTTCCTTCTGCTTCTATTTTTCAAAAAAGCTTCAGGAGAATAGGTGTTATTTCTTCATTAAAAGTTTGGTAGAATTCCCCAGGGAATCCATCAGGTCCTGGGCTCTTGTTTTTTGGGAGGTTTTTGATCACTGCTTCAATCGTTACTAGATATCGGTCTATTCAGGTTGTCAATTTCTTCCTGGTTCAATTTTGGGAGTTTATATTTTTCCAGGAATGCATCCATTTCATCTAGGTTGCTTAACTTATTGGCATACAACTGTTGATAATTACTTCTGATGATTGTTTCTACTTCCTTGGTGTTACTTGTTGATAACATGATCTCCCCCTTTTCAGTCACAATTTTATTAATTTGAGCTTTCTCTTTTTTTTTGTATTAGTGTGGCCAATGGTTTATCGATCTTGATTCTTTCTAAAAACCAGCTTCTAGTTTCATTGATACGTTCTACTGTATCTCTAGTTTCTATCTCATTGATCTCTGCTCTATTCTCGATTATTTCCCTTCTTGTGTGTGGAGTTGGTTTAATTTGTTGTTGATTCTCCAGTTCTTTAAGGTGTAGAGACAGCTGTTGTATTCTGGATTTTTCAATTTTTTCGAGGAAGGCTTGGATGGCTATATATTTCCCCCTTAGGACTGCCTTTGCTGTATCCCATAGGTTTTGAAATGAAGTGTCTTCATTCTCATTGGTTTCCATGAATTGTTTAAGTTCTTCTTTGATTTCCTGGTTGATCCAAGCATTCTTAAGCAAGGTGGTCTTTAGCTTCCAGGTGTATGAGTTCCTTCCAAACTTTTCCTTGTGATTGAGCTCCAGTTTCAAAGCATTGTGATCTGAGAATATGTAGGGAATAATCTCAGTCTTTTGGTATCTGTTGAGTCCTGACTTGTGACCCAGTATGTGGTCTATTCTGGAGAAGGTTCCATGTGCACTTGAGAAGAATGATTATTCTGTTGTTTTAGGGTGGAATGTTCTGTATATATCTATGAGGTCCATCTGGTCCAATGTTTCATTCAATGCTTTTGTTTCTTTATTGATTTTCTGCATGGATGATCTGTCTATTACTGAGAGAGGCGTGTTGAGATCTCCTACTATTAATATATTCATATTGATATGGCTCTTTATCTTGATTAATAATTTTCTTATGTAATTGGCTGCTCCCATATTGGGGGCATAAATATTTACAATTGTTAGATCTTCTTGGTGGATAGTCCTTTAAGAATTATGTAGTTTCCTTCTGTATTTCTTACTACAGTCTTTAGTTTAAAATCTAATTTATCTGATATGAGAATCGCTACCCCGGCCTTCTTTTAAGGCCCATTGGCATGAAAGATGCTTCTCCATCCCTTCACTTTCAGTCTGGGTGTATTCTTAGGTTCAAAATGGGTCTCTTTTAGACAACATATGGATGGGTCCTGTCGTTTTATCCAATCTGCAACCCTGTGTCTTTTTATGGGTGCATTTAGGCCATTCACATTGAGAGTATTTATTGATAGATACGCTTTTATTGACATATTGTTACCTTTGAAGTATTTCTTTCTGTAGATTGTCTCTATATTTCTGCTCAATGATATTCTTACGATTTTTCCTCTTTTATGGAACTCCCCTTAATATTTCTTGCAGTGTTGGCTTGATGGTCACATACTCTTTTAAGCCTTGCTGGTCTTGGAAACTCTTCATCTCTCCATCCATTTTGAATGTCAGTCTTGCTGGATAAAGTATTCTTGGTTGCATGTTCTTCTCATTTGGTGTCCTGAATATATCTTGCCAGGCGTTTCTGGCTTGCCAGGTTTGTGTGGACTGGTCTGACGTTATTCTGATGGGCTTTCCTCTGTATGTAAGGACCTTGTTTGTTCTAGCTGCCTTCAAGAGGGACTGCCTACAATTATAATTCTTCATTCTTTCTATTAGGTGTCTCGAGGTCTTTCGAGAATCTATAATTTTGGGGGGAAACTATTTTGCCTCTAGTACATGAATGCAGGTTCCAGTCAAGAGATTGGGAAAATTTTCATGGATAACGTGTTCCACTATACCTTCTAGACTTCTTTCTTTCTCCTCCCCTTCAGGGATTCCAATAATTATGACGTTGGAATGTTTCATGGCATCATTTATTTCCCTGATTCTGTTTTCATGGCTTCTAAGCTGTTTGTTCCAGGCTTCCTCCTGATCCTTTCTCTCTATCTGTTAGTCCTCCAGATCACTAATTCTATCTTCTGTCTGAGTTAACCTTGCTTTAGAGAATTTAGATTAGATTAGAACTCATCAAGAGCCTTGTGAACATCATCCCGGTGGCTTTCAGTTCTGCCTTAACATTGTGAACATGATCCCTGGTGGTTTTCTTTTCTGCCCTAATCAATTCCGTTTGGTCATCCATGGCTTTTTCCAACCTAGCTATTGTCTGGATAACTGTTAGCCTGAATTCCCTTTCTGACATATTGTCTATATCGGTAGCCATTAGCTCTATTGCAGAAGGCCCATCCTCTGAATTTTTCTTCTGTTGGGCATTCCTCCTCCTAGTTACTTTGGTGAGAGATGGCTGAACGGATGTAGCTGGATGTATCAACTGTGGTGCCGTCAAGGTGCACCCTGGAACACTTCTGAGCAAACAGGAGTCCCCACCCAAATGAAAGAAAAAAGAAAAGAAAAAGAAAAAAAAAGAGAGAGAAGGCAAGACAGGAAAAAAAAAAGGGAAGATAAAAGAGAAGGCTCAGCCCAAATGGGCCCCAAGGTAAGATTTATGAAGTATACAAACAAAAACAGACAAACAAAAAGACTGGTAAAAATATATGACAAGAGAAAAAAAAAAATATATATATAAGCAAAAAAAGAAAAGAACCTTGTGAAAAAGAACCCCAAGTATAAGATTTATATACTATCAGGACAAACACAAATTCACAGAAACACTGTCGGGAGAAAAAGATGGGAGAGTGGTTATAAATGCTCAGTTGGGGCGAGGAAAGTTATTTTGATTCTTCCTGAATGTATCTTGATATCTTTGTTAAAGGACTCAACTTTTCTAAGATAAAGGGGAATTAAAAATTGGTTTACCTATAGGGGTAGCATTGATTGGGGAAAGGGGATTACCTTGAAGTTTAATTCTATATGAATATTAAAAAATAAAAATACAAAAAAGGAATAAACTAAACTAAAATTTTAAAAATATTAAAAAATGAAAAGCAAAAGAAAAACACGGGTATATGTAACAAAAAGTTCAGGTTAAAAGGTTATTATGGAATTTGATGTACTGGGCATCTCACTGTGATGGTAAATTGTCTATATATATTAAAAAAAATTGAACCAAGATAGTGGGAATGAATTAAAAATAAAAGTTGTATCTATGAAGTAGTGGTGGTTGTTTTTTTGTCATCTCCCCCCCCCCCAGTTGGTTTTATGGGGGAGGTGCCTGCCTCGTGGGTTTTTAGGCAATGTTCCCTGACGTAATTCCTCCCACCCCCCTCAAGGGGGTGGGCTCTGAGGAAACAGGCCCTTTAGGCTTTTGTTCTCTGGAGGTTTTTATGTCTGTTCATTTGTTTTCTCTCCCCTGGCAGCTCCTGATGGTTCTTGGAGGATTAGAGGAATGCAAACTGCACCCAGACCTCCCTCTCAGAGAGAAGCCTCAGTCTGTTCCCCTCTGGGAGCTGCAGAGCAGATAAGTTCCCCCTTGGCCGCTGGCAGATTAAGTTCCCAGTCGCGGTCCCTGGGGACACAGGAATCCTGCTTTTACCCAAAACGCAACAGCAGCGGCTCTCTGGGCAGCTCCACATGGCCAGAGAGGTTCCAAGCAGTGATCACACACTGAGATTTTCCCCCCGGCCCAGGCTGGGAGTGCCTGGTCTCTCCGGGTCCAAGAGCGCTGGTCTGGTGCCTGCACGCACCTCTCTCAGGAGAGGGTGTGGGGCGCTCTCGTCTCAGGCTCTGATAGCACGGCACCGCCACTCACATGGAAGAGTGCAAAAAGGCTGTGTTTCTGCTGGCTGGCAATGCTCCCCACCCCTCACGGGACCCCATGCACTCTCAGGAGCGCTGGTGGCTCCAGGAACAAGACCTGATTTCTCCACTGCACTCTCTCTGGCTCAGTGCCAGGTTGGCTGTCCTGAGTCCAGGGACTTAGCCCCTATCCCTAACTGCCCCGATTGCCACAATTTCTCCCTGTGATCCTTTGCTCTTTTTGAATGCTTTCAACGAGACTCCAAGTTAATGCTGGTCCCCAGATGCAGGGCACTCTCATATTGGGGTATTACTTTCCAATGGGTCGCCTCTGGTGGCTCCCTCCCCCTTTTTTTATCTTCTGATATTAGTCCGATGTTCTCACTCAGCTTTACCTGCCCACTGGTGTCTTCTGTCCCTGTAGAGAACCAGACGTGTATAATTCTGATCTCAGGCTGATTTCATGGGTGATCGGAGTTCTTTGGTAGGTAATCAGCTCACTTTAGGGTACAGGTTGAAAAGGCGCCTCCTACTTCCCCGCCATCTTGACCCCCTTATGCCCATGTTTTGATTCTGCATGTAACTTGGACATATTCCTTGATTTTTCTAAGGATCAAATATTTCATCTTTATAGCAGACACACATACAGGATTAATATGAGTACTGAAGTTGGAAAATATGTCCTATATAGCAAAAAACTGTATCAAATATAAAATGTTATTACTGCTCGAACATTCTTAATCACATACTATCAGAAATAAAAGGCTTTTATTGCAAAACCTCCAATTTGGCATTAATAGTAAGTGAAACAACACATCCCAGAAATCATTCTGGAATGTTAAACCATGGAGCAAAGAAGAAGGCAATATTCTAACAATTAAGAGCTGGGTTTTCTAAAAAGCAGAACTGGATGTTTTTCCAAATTTCAATATATGCTAGCTGTGTGGCCTTAGGCAATTTATTTGCCTCTCTAAACCTCTATGAAATGAGGATTATGATAGGATCTAGCTCATTATGTTGTTGTTGTTGTTGAGAGAATACATATAAATTTGGATAGGACCATAGTTAGTTCTCAATAAATTTTACAATGTTTTTTGCTGTTGTTTTTGCTACTGTTATTTGCATTTTGAAATTTCTGAGGCAGAAAAAGTGTTCCTACTACTGAAGATAAGAATCTCTAGAGTAAGTTAAAAGTATTTAACAATGAGTCACAGATTCTTACACCCCAGAATGTAAATAAACGAACTATGGTGGTAGTTAGTATTGGAGCACAAAAGCAAGCAAACCAGCCTCACTTTCCTCCAGGATCTTCCTCTTAAGCTTTCTTCCATGTAAACCGTAAGAAATGCCAGTTGGAAACAACGATTTGTGTCCAAGTTGTTCTGGGAGCTACAAAGCCCTAAAAGGTGAGATTTGACCCACCACTACTTCTCTGGGGAAAGTTTTGTGGACTTTGAAACAGCAAATTGGAAAAATAAGCTTCGGGGACAAAGATTAAGGATGGGGGTGGTTTTTTTGACCATAGCCACAAAGCATGGAGAAAGGGGAAAGGAAATTTTAAGTCCCAGGCAAATATATAACAAGGTTAAAAGGGACAGTCCAGAATGTGAAGTCCAAGAAAGAAAATAAGAGACTGGAAGTGAGCAGATACCAAAGGTAAAGAGAGTTTGTATGCCACTGTGGACAAGCAGAATAGAAAGAATTCAAGAGGTCAAGCCTGAAGCCATGATAACAGAAGGGTAGTCTTTAAGGATAACCATGCCTCTTTGTGAAGAAACTATTAGAAATGAATCACTATCTTGTGTTAAGGTTGGTGATAAGGAATATTAGAGAACTGTTGGCTTACGACTTCTTTTTTCTTCCTTTAAACTGTCCCTTAAAAAACTAAATCATGCTTTTGCATGTGGGATTATGCAATGGGTCAATCTCAGAAAGTTTTGCTATTTTATTTACTGACATGGAATCCAAGCCTCTCCATGTCCAAGATTCTCCCAGGTTAAAACTCTTTAGGAGGTATATGAGTCAACCAAGAGTCTAGAATAACAATTAGAAGTGAACACAGAGTAGACAAGTTGTTGCCAGGGGCTGGGATAGAGTGGGGGAGTTGATCAAGAGAGGTTAGTAAAGGAGACAAACTTATAGCTATACTATGAATTGTTAGGTCCCCCAATAATGGGTCCATGATTAAAGGAGCGAGACTGATACAAAGCTAAGGTCAAGCAAAGCTTTATTTTACACCACGCATCAAGAATCAGACTGACTAGGGGGAGGAGTCAAGATGGCAGAGAAGTAGCAGCCTGAGACTATATCAGGTAGCAAGAGATCAGCTAGATAGCTTATCAAACCATTGTGAACACCTACAAATCCAACCGGAGATCCAAGAGAAGAACAGCAATTCTAGAAACAGAAAATCGACCACCTTCTGAAAGGTAGGACTGGCGGAGAAGTGAATCCAAAG
Source organism: Mellivora capensis (assembly GCA_004024625.1). Classification (NCBI taxonomy): domain Eukaryota; kingdom Metazoa; phylum Chordata; class Mammalia; order Carnivora; family Mustelidae; genus Mellivora; species Mellivora capensis. The sequence goes on along the minus strand of PISX010020385.1, from coordinate 24,735 downwards.
CAACGGGAAGATAGACCGTGGGGGGAGGGGTCGGCTCCCGGCAAGCAGCAGAGCAATGGAGCACTAAATCAGGACTTTTAAAAGTCTGCTCCACTGAGGGACATCACTCCAGAGGCTAAACCAGGGTGAATCCCATGTGGGGTCAGCGTGGCCCCAGGTCTGGCAGGGTCACAGAAGGATTGGGGGTGTCTGAGTGTCACGGAGCTCACAGGTATTAGAGCGGGCAAGCCAGCTACAGAGACAGAGCCGAGGAGTGAGCTCTCAGCTCAGGGTTACCTTGAACTGGTTGCAGGCTGCGTGAGCTTGGAGCGCAGCCAGAGGCCAGGGAGAAGGGAGTGATTGGGGCTTTTCTCTGAGGGCGCACAGAGGAGTGGGGCCCTGAGCTCTTGGGTGCTCCTGCCAGAGATTGGGAGGTCGCCATTTTCATTCCCATCCTCCAGAACTCTACAAAAAGCATTCAGGGAACAAAAGCTCCCGAAAGCGAAACCGAGCAGATTACTTAGCCCGGCCCCTTGTAAGGGTGGTGCAATCCCGCACCACACTTGAGAATCACTACAACAGGCCCCTCCCCCAGAAGATCAACAAGAAATCCAGCCAAGACCAAGTTCACTTACCAAGGAGAGCAGAGGAATTCCAGAGGAGGAGAAAGCAAAGCATGGAATTCATGGCTTTCTCCTCATGATTCTTTAGTCTTGCAGTTAATTTAATTTTTTCTTTAATTTAATTTTTTTCTTCTGCTAATTTTTTTAAGTTTTAACCTTTTCTTTTTTAACGTTTTTTAAACTAGTTTATCTTAACAATACCTTTCCAAAAAAAGAATAATAGTTTTTGAACCTTCATTATTATAGTCATATTTTATCCTTCATAGTATTTAACTTTAACTTTTGTATACACATAGGGTTTTTTTCTTCTAAAAACTTTGGGGTACAACTTCCTCTAGTAGATCAAAATATACCCTAAATCTAGCTCCGGGCTTGTTCTAGTCTCCAGCCTGAGGAAATTCTCTCCACTTTCTTTTTTTTTATTCTCCCAACCAACTTACTTTATCAACTCCTTTTTTAGAAATTAAATTTTTTTTCATCTTTATAGGCATATTCCATCCCTTCATTGTGTTTACCTTTATATACAGTTTTCATTCTTTAAAATTTTGGGAGGTAGTTTCTTCTAAGAGACAATAATACCCCAAAATTAAGTGGGTGGCACTGTTCTAGTCACCAGTCTAATATATATATGTACTTTTTTCTTTTTTATATTTTTTCTTTATTTGTTTTCTTTTTTATTTTTCTTTTTATCCACTTTCACACCCCTCCCCATGATTTGGGGTCTCTTCTGATTTGGTTAAAGTGCATTTTCCTGGGGTCTTTTCCACCCTTTTAGTATTTTATTTGCTCCTTCATATACTCCTATCTGGAAAAAATGAAAAGGCGGAAAAACTCACCACAAAAAAAGAACAAGAGGCAGTACTGAAGGCTAGGGACCTAATCAATACAGACACTGGTAATATGTCAGATCTATAGTTCAGAATGACGACTCTCAAGGTTCTAGCTGGGCTCGGAAAAGGCATGGAAGATATTAGAGAAATCTTCTCTGGAGATATAAAAGCCCTTTCTGGAGAAATAAAAGAACTAAAATCTAACCAAGTTGAAATTTGAAAAGCTATTAATGAGGTGCAATAAAAAATGGAGGCTCTTACTGCTAGAATATATGAGGCAGAAGAAAGAAATAGTGATATAGAAGACCAAATGACAGAGAATAAAGCTGTGCAAAAGAGGGACAAACAGCTACTGGATCATGAGGGGAGAATTTGAGAGATAGGTGACACCATAAGATGAAACAACATTAGAATAATTGGGATTCCAGAAGAAGAAGAAAGAGAGAGGGGAGCAGAAGGTATATTGGAGAGAATTACTGTAGAGAATTTCCCTAATATGGCAAAGGGAACAAGTATCAAAATCCAGGATGTGCAGAGAACCCCCCTCAAAATCAACAAGAAGAGGTCAACACTCCATCACCTAATAGTAAAATTTACAAGTCTTAGCGACAAAGAGATAATCCTGAAAGCAGCCCGGGAAAAGAAGTCTGTAACATACAATGGTAAAAATATTAGATTGGCAGCAGACTTATCCACAGAGACCTGGCAGGCCAGAAAGAACTGGCAGGATATATTCAGAGCACTGAATGAGAAAAACATGCAGCCAAGAATAGTATATCCAGCTAGGCTATCATTGAAAATAGGAGAGATAAAAAGCTTCCAGGACAAACAAAAACTGAAAGAATTTGCAAACATCAAACCAGCTCTACAGGAAATATTGAAAGGGGTCCTCTAAGCAAAGAGAGAGCCTAAAAATAGTAGATCAGAAAGGAACAGAGACAATATACAGTAACAGTCACCTTCCAGGCAATACAATGGCACAAAATTCCTATCTCTCAATAGTTACCCTGAATGTTAATGGGCTAAATGCCCCAATCAAAAGACACAGGGTATCAGAATGGATAAAAAACAACCCATCAATATGTTGCCTACAAGAAACTCGTTTTAGACCCGAAGACACCTCCAGATTTAAAGTGAGGGGGTGGAAAACAATTTACCATGCTAATGGACATCAGAAGAAAGCTGGGGAGGCATCCTTATATCAGGTCAATTAGATTTTAAGCCAAACAGATGAGGAAGAACACTATATCATACTCAAAGGATCTGTCCAAAAAGAAGATCTAACAATTTTGAATACCTATGCCCCTAACGTGGGAGCAGCCAACTATATAAACCAATTAATAACAAAATCAAAGAAGCACATCAACAATAATACAATAATAGTAGAGGACTTGAACATTCCCCTTACTGAAATGGACAGATCATCCAAGCAAAAGATCAACAAGGAAATAAAGGCCTTAAATGACACACTGGACCAGATGGACATTACAGATATATCCAGAACATTTCACCCCAAAGCAACAGAATACACATTCTTCTCTAGTGCACATGGAACATTATCCAGAATAGATCACATCCTGGGTCATAAATCAGGTCTCAACCAGTATCAAAAGATTGGGATCATTCCCTGCATATTTTCAGACCACAATGCTCTGAAGCTAGAACAATCACAAGAGGAAATTTGGAAAGAACCCAAATACACGGAGACTAAAGAGCATCCTTCTAGAGAATGGATGGGTCATCCAGGAAAATAGAGACGAATTGAAAAAATTCATGGAAACAAATGATAATGAAAACACAAGGGTTCAAAATCTGTGGGACAGAGCAAAGGCAGTCCTGAGAGGAAAATATATAGCAGTACAAGCCTTTCTCAAGAAACAAGAAAGGTCTCAAATACACAACCTAACCATACACCTAAAGGAGCTGGAGAAAGAACAAGAAAGAAAGCCTAAACCCAGCAGGAGAAGAGAAATCATAAAGATCAGAGCAGAAATCAACGAAATAGAAACAAACAAACAAAAAAAACAACAATAGAACAAATCAACGAAACTAGGAGCTGGTTCTTTGAAAGAATTAATAAGATTGATAAACCCCTGGCCAGACTTATCAAAAAGAAAAGAGAAAGGACCTAAGTAAATAAAATCATGAATGAAAGAGGAGAAATCACAACCAACACCAAAGAAATACAAAAAATTATAAGAACATACTATGAGCAACTCTATGCCAACAAATTTGGCAATCTGGATGAAATGGATGCATTCTAAGAGACATATAAACTACCACAACTGAACCAGGAAGAAATAGAAAACCTGAGCAGACCCATAACCAGTAAGGAGATTTAAACAGTCATCAAAAATCTCCAGACACTATGGACTCTGAAAAACCACCTGAGGGTTTTGAAGGGGCGGGGGTGGGAGGTTGGGGGGGGCAGGTGGTGGGTATTATGGAGGGCACGAATTGCATGGAGCACTGGGTGTGTTGTAAAACTATGAATTCTGCTATGCTGAAAAGAAATTAATTAAAAAATTTTTAAAATAAAATAAATTAAAAGAAAGCTATAAAGCTTTCTTTTTATAGCTAGAAAGCTAAAAAAAAAAAATCTCCAGACGAACAAAAACCCAGGGCCAGACAGCTTCCCAGGGGAATTCTACCAAACATTTAAAGAAGAATTAATTCCTATTCTCCTGAAACTGTTCCAAAAAACATAAATGGGAGGAAAACTTCCAAACTCATTTTATGAGGCCAGCATCACCCTGTCCCAAAACCAGACAAGGATCCCATCCAAAAAGGGAATTACAGACCAATATCCTTGATGAACACAGATGCAAAAATTCTCACCAAAATACTAGCCAATAGCATTCAACAGTACATTAAAAAGATTATTCACCACGACCAAGTGGGATTTATTCCAGGGCTGCAAGTTTGGTTCAACATCCGCAAATCAATGTGATACAACACATTGATAAAAGAAAGGACAAGAACCATATGATCCTCTCAATAGATGCTGAAAAAGCATTTGACAAAGTACAGGATTCCTTCCTGATCAAAACTCTTCAAAGTGTAGGGATAGAGGGCACATACCTCAATATTATCAAAGCCATCTATGAAAAACCCATCACAAATATCATTCTCAATGGAGAAAAACTGAAAGCTTTTCCGCTAAGGTCAGGAACACGGCAGGGATGTCCATTATCACCACTGCTATTCAGCATAGTACTAGAAGTCCTAGCCTCAGCAATCAGACAACAAAAAGAAATTAAAGGCATTCAAATCGGCAAAGAAGAAGTCAAACTATCACTCTTTGCAGATGATATGATACTATATGTGGAAAACCCAAAAGACTCCACTCCAAACTGCTAGAACTTGTACAGGAATTTATTAAAGTGTCAGGATATAAAATCAATGCACAAAAATCAGTTGCATTTCTCTACACCAACAACAAGACAGAAGAAAGAGAAATTAAGGAGTCAATCCCATTTACAATTGCACCCAAAACCATAAGATACCTAGGAATAAACCTAACCAAAGAGGCTAAAAATCTATACTCAGAAAACTATAAAGTACTCATGAAAGAAATTGAGGAAGACACAAATTAATGGAAAAATATTCCATGCTCCTGGATTGGAAGGGCAAATATTATGAAAATTGTCTATGCTACCTAAAGCAATCTACACATTTAATGCAATCCCTATCAAAATCCCACCCATTTTTTTTTTCAAAGAAATGGAACAAATATTCCTAAAATTTATATGGAACCAGAAAAGACCTCGAATAGCCAAAGGAATATTGATAAAGAAAGCCAATGTTGGTGGCATCACAATTCCGGACTTCAAGCTCTATTACAAAGCTGTCACCATCAAGACAATATGGTACTGGCACAAAAACAGACACATAGATCAATGGAACAGAATAGAGAGCCCAGAAATAGACCCTCAACTCTATGGTCAACTAATCTTCGATAAAGCAGGAAAGAATGTCCAATTGAAAAAAGACAGCCTCTTCAATAAATGCTGTTGGGAAAATTGGACAGCCACATGCAGAAAAATGAAATTGGACCATTTCCTTACACCACACATGAAAATAGACTCAAAATGGATGAAGGACCTCAATGTGAGAAAGGAATCCATCAAAATCCTTGAGGAGAACACAGGCAGCAACCTCTTCGACCTCAGCTACAGCAACATCTTCCTAGGAACATCGCCAAAGGCAAGGGAAGCAAGGGCAAAAATGAACTATTGGGATTTCATCAAGATCAAAAGCTTTTGCACAGCAAAGGAAACAGTTAACAAAACCAAAAGACAACTGACAGAATGAGAGAAGATATTTGCAAACGACATATCAGATAAAGGGCTAGTGTCCAAAATCTATAAAGAACTTATCAAACTCAACTCCCAAAGAACAAATAATCCAATCAAGAAATGGGCAGAGGGCATGAACAGACATTTCTACAAAGAAGACATCCAGATGGCCAACAGACACATGAAAAAGTGTTCCACCTCACTCAGCATCAGGGATATACAAATCAAAACCACAATGAGATATCACCTCACACCAGTCAGAATGGCTAAAATTAACAAGTCAGGAAATGACAGATCCTGGCGAGGATGCAAGGAAAGGGGAACCCTCCTACACTGTTGGTGGGAATGCAAGCTGGTGCAACCGCTCTGGAAAACAGCATGGAGATTCCTCAAAATGTTGAAATTAGAACTATCCTACGACCCAGCAATTGCACTTCTGGGTATTTACCCTAAAGATACAAACGTAGTGATCCGAAGGGGCAAGTGCACCCGAATGTTTATAGCAGCAATGTCTACAATAGCCAAACTATGGAAAGAACCTAGATGTCCATCAACAGATGAATGGATAAAGAAGAGTGGTATATATACACATGGAATACTATGCGGCCATAAAAAGAAATGAAATCTTGCCATTTGCAATGACGTGGATGGAACTAGAGGGTATCATGCTTAGTGAAATAAGTCAATTGGAGAAAGACAACTATCATATGATCTCCCTGATATGAGGAAGTGGAGATGCAACATGGGGGGTTGGGGGGTAGGAAAAGAAGAAAAGAAACAAGACGGGATTGGGAGGGAGATAAACCATAAGTGACTCCTAATCTCACAAAACAAACTGAGGGTTGCTAGGGGGAGGGGGATCCGGAGAGGGGGTGGGGTAATGGACATTGGGGAGGGTATGTGCTATGGTTAGTGCTGTGAAGTGTGTAAACCTGGCGATTCACAGCATGTACCCCTCGGGATAAAAATACATTATATGTTTATAAAAAATAAAAAAAAATAAAAATATTTTAAAAAAAGAAATTACCAACAGTTATATGCCAGTAAATTAAGCAATGTAGAAGAAATGGATTCAACCTAGAAACATATAAATATCCAAAACTGAAACAGGAATAAACTGACAACCTGAATAGACCAATATCTAGTAATGAGATTGAAGCAGTGATCAAAAACCTCTCAAAAAAAAAAAAAAAAAAAGAATCCAAAACCTGACAGATTACCTGGGGAATTCTATCAAACATTCAAAGAAGAAATAATACCTATACTCCTGAAGCTGTTTAAAAAAATAGAAACAGGGAAAACTTCCAGATTCTTTCTATGAAGCCAGCATTACCTTGATACCCAAACCAGGCAGAGACCCCATCAAAAAGGAGAATTTCAGACCAATATCCCTGATGAATATGGATGCCAAGATTCTCAACAAGATCCTAGGTAACAGGATCCAACAATACAATAAAAAGATTATCCACCATGACCAGATGGGATTTATCCCTGGGATGCAAAGGTCATTCAACATTTGCAAATCAATCAATGTTATAGAACAAATCAATAAGAGAGAAGAAAAGAACTGCACGGTCCTCTCAATTGATGCAGAAAAAGCATTCGACAAAATACAGCATCCGTTCCTGATTAAAACTCTTCAAAGTACAGGGATAAAGAGAACATTTCTCAACTTCATAAAATCTATGAATTTTATGAAAAACCCACAGTGAATATCTTTCCCAATGGGGAAAAGCAGACAGCCTTTCCCCTGGAAAGGGAGAAAATTAAAATGAACCCTGTGGTGTTAGATTATAACTAGAAGTATTGGTGTGAACTCACAACTCCCAACACATGTAGAGACCAGAAAAATAAATTAATATTTAAATGTGTGAATGTGTGTGCGTGTGTGTGCATATATATACACGTATTCCTTAACTCTATTTATTGAGACAGCCAACAAGCAGCAACATCCTAATAATAATGAACACATCTACCAAAATGACGTTGGCTTCTAAAGACCATTTTCCATTAAAGAAATAAAAAAACTGAGGGATCATGCAGGGAAAAAAATACAACCAGCTTGAAACATCTTTTTTGTGTCAGAAAGTAAAAAATGATTGAGATAAATCAAAAGAACACAGCAGTCAGACTGAGGTAATCAGCTAAAAATGACAGTTTGGGCACCAAAATAAATAGACAGTAGCAGACTGAACTGAATCAACTAGGTAACCAATAGTCTATATTGATATAAGTAGCAAAGAAATTAGTTAATTGATTGATGTGGAATGAGACACTTTGTGTTGGAATGGGGTATTTAACTTTAATGAGAGTGGTTTAATTTTGACTCAGGAGAATGTGAACATATATTACTAATATAATTAAAATTAATTACCAAAGTATAGCTCATGACCTGAAGGATCTTATAATCTATTTGGAGAGTATACTATACTGTGAACGTTCTAGGATTTCTCTGCATGACATTTTTCCAGCTTCTCCACGATGTAGCTGACCAGCTACAATAAAAAGGGAAGAATGTGAAGTGGCTCTTGTGTTTCTTGCTTGGCTTTACAGGTGCTACTGATACTGGGACTGTATGGGGAAGGGAAGGTTAGAGATAAAGGAAGACAACAGGTTCAGCCTGTAAGATCTTATATTGAGGATGTTCAGGAAGCTGTTGGTTTCACTGGCTTGATGCTCAGAGGACAGTCTAGTGCTGAATCAGCTAACCACATGAGCACACAACTCATCTAAGGAGGCAGGAGAAAGAAAAAAGCATTTGTCCTAGGGCAGAATCTGGGATTAATCAGATATAGGAAAAGCTTGATGCTATTTGGAGCAGGAGGGTTTAAAAACAAGTACAATTATGACCAAACATGGCAAGCAAAACAGTAAAATTTCAAGTTAGAAACTAAGCAAAGGTCAATAAAAAGCAGTTGAATATTCTACCACTTAGAAGACTGTTATCATAAAAACGTTATGAACGTTTATAATAACTTAAAAATGTTTATGATAGTGTTTTCAGTTAAAATCTGTATTATTTAAGCAGTATTAAAAGTAGACATAGTACAATCTCTAAGATGCATCAGAAAGTTAATGGTAATTGTTTTGAAGGTGGGAATATATGAGGTTTATTCTAGCTTAACATATCTTTCAAATTCACATTTAATACTTTCTAATAGTGGAAGCAGTCACAAATGGGATTCTCTTCCACCTCTTACTATGATAAACATGGTGACACTTCCTAAAACAGAACCAGGACACACAGTAGGCATGAATGTATCAATGCCCACAATTCAAGGCAATTACCTGTTTCTGCCTAATCAAAGACATGTAGTCCTACGGCTGGAGAGGTGCGCATCCTGCTATCCTGGTTCATGCAAGGCGTGACAAATGGCTCTGCCTCTAGCCTGTCCATAATGCCTCGATTGACCTATACCTGAGGCTCCCATGAACCATTCCTACTGAATTCACCGCTAGGTCCCAGCGGTTGAAGCTCTTGTTGGCTTGTTTGAAAACTAGCAAACTGTGAATATCCTTCCAGTTCCGGGTTCTGCAGTGAATCAGAAATGATGACTGTTAATTTAGTGTATGAACTCACATCTTGAAGTCTCATGGTCCCGACCAGCACAGGCACTTGCAAGGCACTAGGCTCTCCGGGGGCTGGAAGTCCCACAAGGTCACCAAAGGCGCCCCAAACCCTTCAGTAACATCAACCCTTAATACTACTCTAAATTTTTCACGTCATTCCAAGTCTCAAGGCCACTCCGTCAGATACTATTATCTCTGCAAATAATAGATGAGATCTGAGACAGGCTTCTTGTACAAGGGCAGGCAGCTGGTACAAGGTGAAGTCTTAACGGTAGTCCATATCACTGCTATATTTATTACTAGGATCACCTCAGCAAGTTCCATCCAGTGACCTCCACAAAGGGGGCTCGTGTGGCTCAGGCGCAACCCCACCCCCAAGCCTCAGCATGTTCTCTGAGACCGTTAGGCCTTGAGAGGCCTCTAGAGCCAGCAGCCAGGATGGAAAAGGCAGACTGTGGGAAGAGTCCTTCTGGGCAGAAGGGAAGGTCATTCCGATATCCAGAAGTTCTCCATCAAAATCTGACTTTGAGGCAAATCAAAACTCGACTTTCAGAAGTGATGGAGACAGGATCCAGAAGACTGAGGTGAAATGCTTAACAGTCAGACGGTACAGCACTGCCGCCATGAAGAAGCCAAACACCACAGCCTCCTGAGCCCCGCACCTAGTTCGGGCTCACTCTGGACGTGATCCGCCCCCGTGTATGCGTTGCCCTGAACGTTGTCCAGCTCTTGGAACGGTTTGCCCTGGACATAGTCTCCACCCCAGGTGTGGCTCAACCTCAATGTGGCCCCAACCTGAGTGAGTGCGCCTACCTGGACATGGCCCACCCCTGAGTGTGGCTCACCCTGGGGTAATACCGCTCCTGATGTGGCTTTCCCGAGATGAAGCCCGCCCCTGGATGTAGTCCCCTCCTGGCCATGACTAGCAGCAGGGTGTGGCTTTCCCTGTACGTAGTCACACCCCCAGGTGTGACTCGCCCTATGCGTAGCTCTGCCCCCAGAGCAGGCTGGTTGGAACCTCCCTTTCAAAATCCCTTCCATTACAGGCTCTTCTGTCTAGAAGTTTTTGAACTCTGCTGGCGTGACGGACTGTATTGAGGTAAATATGTTCTCATTTTTTGAGAAAAGTAGATGATTAAGCCAAATATTCAAACAGTGAAAAAAAGTGTTGTAAGTTGGGAAGCAAGGACAGATCCCTGAGGAAAACCTTCCTGTATAATAAGAAGGAAAGAAAAAAGAAGGGATAGGTGTTCATGTTCTGATTTTCTTACTGTTTTGAAGTTTTTTAATGATGAAAAGTTCCAGTGACTTTTTATTCCACTGCCGTGGTCCAGCACATACGCTCAATGAATGAGGAGACTGGAGAAATTGTAGAAAAATGAAATCGTTTTGAGCACTTAGGTAAGAGAATTGACTAAAGAACAATCATATGAGGCCGGCCAAGACAGGGAGCTTTGTTTCCTTCACTGGTGTGCCCCTAATGCTTCGAAGAATGCCTAGTACCCACTAAACACTGAAGGAACTAATGGGTTGTTTTCAGGGATTATTGAAGCTGACTAATACTATAGAACATTTATGGTGGCATTGACATAATTACTTGTGTTGATTTTATCCTAGATGAATCACCCCTTTATTAGAATACAGGTCTAAAAAAGACACAACTGACTTTTGCCAGGCATGACAGATGATAGGTGAATGAAAAGCTGTGAAAAGTAGAGCTCTTAGATGGAGAGGAGCAGGAAGCTGGGGGAAATTGGAGGGGGAGACAAACCATGAGACACCGTGAACTCTGAGGAACTAACTGAGGGTTTTGGAGGGGAAGGTAGTGGGAGGTTGGGTGAGACTGGTGGTAGGTATTGTGGAGGGCACATATTGCATGGAGCACTGGGTGTGGTGCGTAAACACAGAATTTTGTAAAACTGAAAAGAAGTTTTAAAAATAAATATATTTTCTTAAAAAGTAGAGCTCTTTAGGTTTGGAATTAAGTGATGAACAATGAAGTTTTCCTTGCAGAGGGAGGAAATGAGGCAAACCACTCTCAGATGGACAGGGAGATGTATAAAGTGTCTTGTAGTTGCTGACTAAGTTGAAGAATTGGCATACTGAGGGCGTAAGCTGAAAGGAAGAAATCGGGTGGAATGTCGGACTGTCTGTTCAGATTGCAGAAGTGTTCCTGGTGATAAGTTCTAGGATATAGCCATAACTAAACTATAATGGAAGTAAAGGGCTCAAGTATGAGAAGGGGTGAACAGTGAGAGACCAGATTGTTGGATAGTCTATCCACATGGATGTTGGGGACTCTTCTTATCCCTAAGTCTCCTCAGAATCAGCGTTTCCTGCAACTCCAAGCTTTAGTTATGGCATAACTCTGGACAAGAAAGCAGAAATGGGGCAGATAAAGAAGTCTGGAGTAGACATCTGTTTTATTTTTGATACCTAGCATTCATTCACCTTCTGGAAACAGTCCCTTTATTGACCTCTAGGGAACTAACACCATTCTCAGTCTCAGTCTATGGGCAGGTAGAGTTGTCTTTCCCTAACACTTCTATTTTAAAAATGCATCTATAACTCTGGCTTGGCCAAAAGATGATATTATGCTTTTGACAACAGTGATTGGTCAGGGATGGGCAAAACTGAGCCAAAATTGGAGCCAGTAAGGCACAGTGGTATTTTCTGCAGGGACTACTGAGAGACGCAACTGTTTTTAGCTACACTTAACACTTGGAAGATACACTTAAAGCTACAAAATAGTCAGACAGAAAGTCCGTCCAGAATGCCAAGAAATGGATAGAAAGTGAATCTTGAAGGCATCATTTGAGGCCCAGCATGAATCCTTGTACCTTTGGCCAGCCTTATTCCCAGACTTTTTCAGGTACCTAAGTCAACAGATTCTC
>PISX010020385.1:0-12441 GCA_004024625.1 Mellivora capensis | reverse complement strand
TTGGATCCCACTTTCATGCTATCCCACTAAATATATATTACCTTCTCTGTCCTTCAGGTTGCCCTTCTATGAGAGGGGATTAAGAAATCTGCATTGAGATTGCAGCCCAAGATGACAGAGGAGTAAGAGACCTTAGTTTTGTCTGGTTGCAGGAATTCAGTTAGATAGCTATCAAATCATTCTGAACACCTGCAAAATCAAGGGGAAATCGAAGAAAAGAATACCCACAACTCTACAAACAGAAAAGTGACCATGTTCTGCCAGGTAGGAGGTGGAAAGAAGGAAATCCGAGGCGATATATGGGAAGATAATCCATGGGGGGGTAGGGAGCCTCCTTCAGCTGGCTACAGGCAAGTGATAGAGTAGCAGAGCACAAAATCGGAACTTTCAGAAGTCAGCTCCAGTGAGGGACATCCCTGCCTAAAAGACTCCTAGGTGCTGAAGAAGGCAGAATCCTAGGAGGGGCAATGTGGTCTCAGGATTCCCGGGATCATGGAAAGAACAGGGGTGCCTTAGTGTGACAGAGTTCCCAGGCATCAGAGCCTTCAACATAGGTATATGGAAAATATCCCAAAATGGGGGTATGTGCTCTAAGATCCCTATTACTGCCTTTTCCAATAGTTGAGTGACCCATTCTCTCTGATGTTCAAGCTATGAGAATTAAATTTTAGAATGATGGATGTGCTATTTAAATATATTAACAAGAACAGAAATTAAACCTTGCAACCTGTAGGGTTCCCGTACTCTGTAACGTTGGCTAGGTCTAGGTCTACAGAAGCTGAAGGTTATGTCTACACACCTATGGTCTGGGAGCTAAAAGAGAGAGACTGTGGTAGAGCTGGATGAGCCATATTATACCAGCACCCTCCCCATCCCCCAGTTTGAATACTGGTAAGTCAGGTGGTTCTCAGGGTTTATTTTACTTAACCATTTGAGATAAACCCAAACTACTTTACCTCCCTATATTACCTTTCCTTCCCTTTTTTGGATGCTGCAGTCTCTTTGATGGTTACTTACCAGGTGCCACTTCATTTAGCCATTAAACAGTTTTGACCTTAATGACTTGGATAGGAATAAGGACAAAAATCCACATGGCACCTTTGGCCACTTTTGCGTCAGCAAACTGAATAGGCTGCCCAAGAAGAAACCCTTGCGTTAGGAAGACTTCTGAGAAGATTCCAATCATCCCCACTTCTGGTGTTCACACCGTTGTGTAATTACATCTCCCCTTAAGCATAGGCTGGACTTAGTGATTTGCCTCTGAGTGATAGAATAAAGGAAAGGTTATAGGATGTCAGTTCCATTACTAGTTTCCAAAAGATTGTAACTTCTATCTTGTTTGAAAACTCTCTCCTTGCTTTGATGAAGTAAGCTGCCATGCTGGAGAAGCCCACTTTATAAGGAACAAGCCATCCCTATCCACGAGCCAGCAAGGTACTGAGGATTTCATTCTAACAGACTTTGAGGAACTGGATCCTGCCAGCAACTATGTGAATGAGTACGGGAGTTGGCCCTTCCGCAATCAAGCCTCCAGATGAAAATATAGCCTCAGCTGACCTCTTAAATGCAACCTTGAAGCAGAGAATCCAGGTAGGCCTTGCCCGAATTTTTGACCCACAAAAGCTATGAGATAATAAGTATATATATTTTTAACCCACTAAATTTTGGAATATCCATCACATAGCAATAGATAATTAATGCACCCCTCAATTAATATAACCTTGGGGAAAATGTTGCATGTCTGTGAAGGCAGGCACCATTTAGGAGAACAACATCCCTGGAAACATCACTGGAGGTACTGTCTTCATGCTCAAAGACTATCCCGTATATTCATATATTGAAATGGTATCATTGGGCCTGAGTAGCCTCCAGGAGGTGAGGCCTAGCTGACATAGTATCTTACCTGACAAATAGTTTGGGAGCAGATGAAAGACAGTTTTAATCAAGTTCTAGATTTTAAGGGTTTTTCCTCACTATTTGTAAAGGCCTGAAGGTTTTCAGAGTAAGCATGTTATACTTTTTATGAAAAAAGTACATGTTTTAAATACAGGATATTGGAGCAGGATCAAATAAAGGACCCTGGGATAAAACTGAGGAGGCCACTATCCGGATTTGTACAAGGGACTGGTGTACTGGTAGAAGCCAAAAGCGTTAACTACTAAGAGTTGAACGCACTCCTTCCTTTCCCTAAGCACAAGTCCCAGCCCCAGTCCCAGTGCAGCACACAGAGAACACCACTCTCTATTAGAAGAAACGTTTATTGAGGAGGATTAATATTCTTAGTTGTGCTGAAGGTTGTTCTCATCAGAGGTTATGTTGTCATGAAAATTGTGAAGCTTTGTCAACAAGGACTGAATGATTTCTTTAGAGAAATTTTTCTCCCTGGAAGTGCTGGAGAAGCATTTTCTGCTTGAGTAGAAGAATCAAATCGCTAAACACAGTACTTTTGTTAGGGTCACCCCTGGTGGCCCAAAGGACCTGGCATACTTGATGCACACAGGTAGAGCTTGGATGAGGCACAGACTCTCCAGAAGGCAGAGAAGAAGGGCACTGACTCTGGATTAATAGCTGATTCTTGAAGGCCTCAGCTTTCCTGCGCTGTCTGACCCTGTCTCTCTTCTGTCTGATATGTGTAGGATGGTTCTTGTCAACACAAGCTTCTTGGCTGCAGGACTTGATACTTGCCCATTTCTCTTGTTGTGAGCCAAAAAGAGCCCGATATTTGGAGTGAGGTCTCTTGTCAGGCCCTACCTGGGCCTGTAGTTCCTCCTGCTGCTGGCTTAACCCTGAGGCCTCAGATACGTACATATGTTCCAGCTTCTCTTCTAGTACCTTCCCAATTATAGTGAGCTTGTGAGCCTCAGGAGGCCGATCACTCCCAAAGTAGCCACTCTTTCAACTGGGTCTTGGTGCTGCAGTAAGGTGGACATGAACTTGGCTTTTTGCTGGGGACTTTCTTGATGCCCTGTGATTTTTTTCTTGGAATTGATCCACTGAGAAAATTGCCTCATCTTTTTTCTGAAGTAACTTTCATGAGGTAACAGTTCATTCTGTGACAGAGTTGGGGAAGCACTTTCTAATTTTCTGTCCTCAGCATAGAGGCTCTCCTCTCTGCCTACAGATGTCCCTACTCCTGAGTCCTCACTTCTGCATTTTCTTGCTTTGGGATCCTCAGGTCTCACTTTCCTTGCACTTCTTCTTTGTGAGAAATTCGTAGGCTGGCCCTTACAGAAGGCCAGCTTCGATCACAAGGATTCCTGCTGCTCCGTGCTAATTCTGCTGTCCTTCAGTTGGACGTGCAGCACCTGGGATACTTCCATGTCCCCTCTGCACACACTCTGGGACTGAGTCAGTGAAGCCTTGAAAGTCAAGCTATCTTAAGCAAGGGGCGTGTCAGTTGGACATCCCTGAGCCTGGTTATGCTCCTCACTCTCCAGTTTAAACTTTAACTCACTCAGGATCTGTATTTTTCAGGTCTAATAGTTTAGAATCTTGGGGAACCAGTATTTTTGGTGAGGGGTGTTCCATAGTCAGGGCAGTTTCTACTTTACTCATGTCGACATTTATCATTTTGGAGCTTCCTAGCTCATTGGCTGTCAAGGTGTCCCAAGATTGGGATTGAAGGGTACAGAGCTCCTCAGTGTTGAATATATCCCTGGGCAGGTTGGACATAGCAAAATGTTGTAAGTTCTTCTCCACCATCACTTTGCCCTATTGCATTTCTACTCTGTTACTGGAACTCACATTCTCATGCGTTGGCTCATGTCCAGCCCCAGTTTGCCTTGTGGGCACCTCTGGGACA
This sequence comes from Mellivora capensis, assembly GCA_004024625.1. Classification (NCBI taxonomy): domain Eukaryota; kingdom Metazoa; phylum Chordata; class Mammalia; order Carnivora; family Mustelidae; genus Mellivora; species Mellivora capensis. The sequence continues at coordinate 8,639 of PISX010020385.1, read as the reverse complement.
CATGTGTTGTCTTGCCCAGTCTCATTGGTTCTCATGTGAGCTCTGATGCTGTGTTTAAGGGGCTGAAGAGTCTGTCTTCCCCACTCAGCTATCTGGATGCATCTGTAGTCTTATGGTCAGTGTCAGAGTGTGATGCCTTCAGGCCCCCATGTCCTTCATTGCCCACAGATGACATAGCGGGGAGAGGATGATCCACAGTGGGGACTGACTTTGTTGTTCTCACCCTGTTTCCCAAAAAAGGTTTAGAGCTTCCCTCAATGGGTTTAAAAAACTCAGCTTTGGAATCCACCGCAGAAATATGCATGGCTGAGGAGGGAAAGTCAAGTTGGGGGAGGAGCCATGTTTTGGCTTTTCTCAACATATAGAATTTTATGGATTCAAGAACCCTGAGGGGTAAATCCCACCTCTCACTCATGAGAAATCTAATAATATGGGCCCCTAGCACCTGTCGTGTACTGGGATCAAGAAAAGAATGTTCTAGAGTGATGCTCTGGCAGTAAACCCTACCCACCATTGTCTTTTTAGAATCTGTGTTTTCCGTAGCAGTCTGGGAACTCCCAGAGAAAGGCAATGTATTGTCATCAGCTAGTCACGAATAACACACACCTATAGGAATCCTACTCGCAGTGATCTGCCAAAACTTCTTGCTTATATGTAAACTAAGAATAATTTTCATTTGATTCTGGTCTGTGTCCTTCCTTGAGGCATTCAATAATTCATTCCCCGAGTGATTTCTTGAATGAAACACACAGTTCCTTGTTTTCTCCAATGCAGCCCTCAGACCCTTCACTAGGTGGCATTCTGAGATCCTCTGTGGGCTGTCTTCTAGACTCTTCTCTAGGATATACCCAAGATTCCTCCTCATATCTTTTCTTAGCTGGAACTTTGTTTGGACCCTCTCACGGAAACTTCCGGGGAGACTCAACTCAGTCTTTTCTAGATCCCTGTTACTATAGCCCTGGAACTCAGAGAATTGTAAGTGAACCTGTCTGCCTTTTTGCTGAAAGAGTTCTGATAATGTATGCTGAGGCTCCATCACTGCTAGGGAGTCTAGATTTCTACAGTCATCGAGGCACCACCTTGGGATTACCTTCCTTGGGCTATGTAAATCCATTGTCTCCTGGGGTTCACAGATGATATGAAAATGGCCAGGAAGGATGGAGACTGGTACATAGGCATGGGATGACTGGCTCACCAATGGAAGGTTGGGAGCTTGAGGACAAATGGTTTCTTTAGGTTTCTGGAACACAGGGACTAAAGCCCACAAACTTTACTGTTGCTTATGCAACACATGCCTTGCCAGGTGTTGATTTTCAGTCAAGATAGGAGAGTCTGATTCATTCGTGGATCTATGAAAAGACACTCTGCAGTCCCTAATCTGGGATGAAGAAGATGGTATGATCAGGAGGCAGGATTGCAAATGGGTGTGGGTATTCACATTAGTGAAAGGTGGGGGCTGGGATGGGGACAGGGTTTGAGGCAAGGATTGGGGATGTACAATGGGGAGAGGAAATGGTTGGGAATGAGGGAGTGGTGGAGGTGCTTGCACTTTGGTGGCATAAGTATTATGAATTCCATTGAATAAGACAAAGTGAGACATTAGTGGGGAAGTACTACTAGAAAGCAGGAGAGTGGCTACTAAGGACCCACTGTGCAAAGAAGGAAGACCCCAAAAGAGCTGGCTATATTTCTGATGCAAGTTTTCTGCCAAAGCCTTGATATAGAGGAGCTGTTGATAAATATAGAGCTGCTCTGGTTTGCCTTCAGTGTTCCAGCCAATTTTGGAGGCTGTGGTGACCTGTACATCAAAGGATGCAACAAATTCCCTAAAGATGTCCATTGGGATTCTGACCACATTTGTTTGGAAAAAGGCCCCTCCTCTTTTACTTTCTTCTCTAAAATCTGGAAAGCCATTCTCTTCTCCATTTGTCTCTCCAAGAGGGCCTGGATGTTAAAGCCAGGGAAAGAAATTCCACTGGCCTCCTTGTGCTTAGTAGTAGAGTCTCCCCAGAGACAGGTTTCTGGTTGATGGAGGTAGATTTGCTCTTGCTGAAAATCAGAGTGTGATAATGTAGGGAGGAACATGTTCTTGGCATGGGCCTGCCAATAGGGGAATCCGGAACTCAATGGGTTTGAACAGTAACTACCTCTAATTGTTGGGACATAAGTAGACAACCCACCAGGGCTATCTGGAGATGACTTCTCAGGAACAGGTTTCGATGAGACAGAAATTGATTTAGATTGAGTCACAGTTGAAGGGCAGTCTGGCAGTGGTGAATCACCACTGAAAGAGTTGGTGGTACATGATGACAAGCAAAGGAATCAGTGGTACTCCTTGTCTGAGACATATGTGGTTGTTATCTTGTGAAATGGTGGGGTCAAGAGTGGAAATGGTATTCAGAGGTAAAGTGGCCTCTGGTTGTCTGAGCATTATATGGTAGGAAAGGAGGAAAGGCAGGGGGTAGAAGTATGGAATGGTTCTCTGGGAATTAAGAATCCTAGGCTTTTGGCTCTAGAGGGAGGGAGTACCTAGCGGTTAGGGTAGGAAAAAGTCAGCTAAATGGGTTATTGCGTTAGGTGAGAAGATGGAGGGGATTGGGGGGAAGGCTCAGGCAAAGAGGCTGGTATTATGTCTCCTGGAGCAACTGCAGAGAAGCCAGGAGATGAAGCAAATGATGAGTCAGTCACAGAAGCTGTAGAAACCAAGGGGATCACAGAAGGAGTAGCATCTTCCAGGGCCTCTGGAACAGCAGCCAATTCACCTCAGCAGTTCTGTTGTTACACACTTCACAGAAGGGGTCTGGAAATAATAGTTGATGAAAGTGGGTGATATCATGACGGCTGCCTAGGGGTTTCTGGGAGACAGGAGGTACAAAGCTGCAGCCAGGACCAGAGGAAACATATGTGACCCTGGAAGGTCTGGCAAAGGTAGCCCCCACTCACCAATATCCCCAAGACTTTCAAATTCTAACTCTGATTATTTTCCATCCCATGTTAATTCCAGGCTTCTCTGAGGCCCTAGAAATACATAGACTCTGCTTAAAAGAGGGGTACAGGAAAGAAGGTAATGTTTACTCACTTTTACAGCAGAGAAAGCACCTTTCTTGCCTCCTCTACTTCTCCCTGGCAAGTTCTCCACCCTGGGAAACCAGGAGAATGATGAAGATAGAAGGGGGAGATCTTATAAGAGACTGGATAGAGTGTCCTTTAAAGATATCCTTGGTAGATTGGACTTGGAGAGCTCCAAGAATTACGATACAAGGTCACATGATCAATGATAATAGTAAGACTTGCATTATTTGATCATTCACAACGGGCTTTTGTATATATTATCTATCCCATGTGTTACTGAAAACCGCCCTATGTGAAACATAGGTCAACGGTTACCTCAAAGAGGAAGTTGAGTATCCATGATGTCATGGGTCTTTCACTAAGTCTCAGAACTTCAGAAATTCTGACTCTTAACGTCTCACACATATTGGATGGCACCCATTGCCCACATCCATCACTGCTTCATGCTCAGTAATGGTCAGAGCAGGGAATCTGAGAAGTGCACTTTTGCACTTTGAAAGTTTTTTCATGAGCCTCTCCTCTGAGGCCTCTGTATTCTGAGAGGGAATGTGTCTAGCAGCTGGCATCCTCAGAGATCATGGACTGGGCCCTCATGGAAAGGGCAGGAAGGGCCAGCCTTGGAGAGCTCAGGTGGAATAGAGAGAACCTCACCTTTCAGAGTCCCATCTTTCCTCTTCTTGGCTCTGCCTTGATGCTAGAACAGAAAGAAAAGAGTGAGGGGTGAGGACTCATCTCTCACTCTTCTCTCAGAAATGGAGACATTCTTTATCCAAGAATACCAGGATTTTATTTTAATTTATAGAACTTTGTATTCCTTGCTTTTCTCAATTTTTAAGGTGATAAAATATTTTCCATATTTATTTGAAAAACAAAGTAGGATTTTATTTGGGATCCCGGTCCACACTTGATTTTCTCTGTCAGAATTTCTTTGTTCAATGAGGACATAGAAACTGAAGGCTGAGAGTCACATCTGTGCTCCCTTAGGTAGACCCTGTATCCTAGCATATAGCTCAGACGCCAGTCTCTTCTCAGAGGCTCAGCACTGTTCTCCTGATCAGCCCAACGTGAAGGCTGGCTTGATTGAGTGATGCTTGACATGAAATTGTGACTTTTGATCAAGACCTGGGAAAACTTGTTTTCTTACACAGACCTCATACTCTCCAAATAACCCAATCTAGAACTGCAGAATTATTATGTTTGGGCTTTTACCCAAGACCCACCTCCATATCCAAATAGACGATGAGTTACAAGTAGAAACCTTAGTTCTTCCTTAATCCTTCGCCCTATCAGATCTCTTTTACTAGAGGAATTAATGTCTATTCTTTCCTTAGACTTCCCATTTTAGGTGTTTCCCTGACCCTACCAAACTCATTTAGAAATGTGGGAAGAGGAATAGGAAAATAGTCATTCTCTGAAGGGCAACTTCTGCTTCCAGATCTAACATTTAAAAAGCCTGGGAGTCACCACTTCAGTCTGCGAAAGAAGCAAAATGATGAAGAGGCTAAAAATAAATGACATTTCTTGGAACCATAGTGGCAAACCACTACCTCAAATCTTCTGAGAGCATCAGTGTGGAAAATCATACCTACGATTTGCTTACCCGAAACAGAAGGCACTGGAGGCTCAACACTTCTCTCCTGGTAGGAGCACTTAGACACTTTGACAAATTTCTGGAGGGTGCATATGGGCAAGCATGAGAGTGAGAAACTCCTGGGGTCACAATCTAATGGGGGACCCCCATTTATTTATGAGTTATATTACCAGGAACCCAACCTAGTTCTCACAGTAGAGCTACCAAAAAAAAAAAAACAAAAAACTGCTCAAGTTTCTGGCAGGGGAATGTAGTGTTGGAGAGAAAAGAGAAAGGTAACCCATTTTGAAAACATTGTAAAATATTCCCAGAGTGTTTTCCATAACACAAACCTACTCAATGATAAAAGTCTACCAGAGCGTTATGCCCCTTGGGAGAAGGTAAATTACCCAACTACAGCAGCCCACTCTAGGCTTCCTTTCTCACTAATAGAGTGCAACAAAACAATACAAAAACCTTTAAACACTAATGAACATCATAATCCAGGGACATAAGCCCATTAAAAGATGAATGATTAATCATATCCCCTCCCCTGACACCTTGCTCCAGTATTGATGGCTCTGGTGTAGGAACAGGATCATAGCTAAACAGAGCTGCAAGGTATAGTTTCTATTTAGGGAAATTTAGGGAAACCTAAAGACACTAGGACATTAAACCTAAAGACACTAGGACAAAAACAAGGACATTAGAGGAAACTGCAGCCTCTGATATACATAGCTACTGTAAATATTGAACACACCCCATCACCTGACCAAATTAACATAAGATTTCACATTAAAGATCTGTTTATTTCAGTTCCGATTACCTAATACATAATGTTTGGCTTTCAAGGAAACCTAACAAGGCATGCTAAAGGCAAGAAAAAGCGATCTGGTAAGACAATCCAAGCATCAGTGGCATATTCAGATATGACAAATTTCAGAATTCTCATATGTGGAATCTAAAATAAGCACAACTATTATGTTAAGGGCTCTAATGGAAAAGGTAGACAACATACAAAAACAGCCAAGAGAGCAAAATTCCCTGAAAGAATCAAAAGGAAACGTTAGAAAACAAAAGCAGTATGACAAATGAACAATGCCTTTGATTGACTTATCTGTAGGTTCCATACAGTAAGGAAAGAATATATGAGTTTGCCTATATGACAGTAGAAACATTCCAAACTGAAATACAAAGAGAAAAAGAATTTTATTAATGTTAATATAGAATATCCAATCTAGATAAATCTAGAATATCCAAGAACTGTATTTCAAACTGTATAATAGATATGTAACTGGAATACCAGAAGAAGACAGAACAGAAAAAAATGTTTGAAGTAATAATGGCCAAGGATTTCCCAAGATTAATAACAAGTTAGTGTTACACTGTGGAAGTTCAGAGTAAACCAAGCAGAGAAATACTAAAAAAGTCTGTACCTAGACAAATCATATTCAAACTGTAGGAAAACGAAAGGTAAAATTTTGAAAGAATCCAGGGGGAAATAAAAACCCTACTTCTAGAGGAAAAAAACATACAAATTATGATGTATTATCATAAACCATGAAACAAAGAGATTGGAGTAAAATGTTCAGTGTTGAAAGAAACAACCATCAATCCAAAATTTTATATCTAGTGATATTATCCTGCAAAAGTAAAAAAGAAATAAAAACTTAGACAAATAAGAATAAGGAATTCATCAGCAACAGCTCTGCCCTGCATAAATGTTAAAAGAAGTTCTTTGAGGAGAAGGAAAATAACTCAGATCTACATAAAGGAAATGAGGAAAAGGAATAAATGATGATCAAATAAAACTTTCATTTATCTTATTCTCAATTGAACTAATAATAATAACAATGTGTTGGGTGATTTCAGTATATGGATAAGTAAAATGAATGGCATCAATGCTACAGGGACAGGAGGAATTGGACACACCTGCACTATCTCTGAAGGGGTATAACATTATATGTAAGTGGACTTAGAGTGCTTGTAAATATATATTACAAACACTAGAACAACCACTAAAAGATTTTTTTTAAGATTTTATTTATTTGTTAGAGAGATAGAGAGAGTACAGGCAGGCAGAGTGGCAGGTAGAGGCAGAGGGAGAAGCAGGCTCCCCGAGGAGCAAGTAACCCAATGTGGGACTCAATCCCAGGACCCTGGGATCATGAAAGGCAGCCGCTTAACCGACTGAGCCACCAGGCATCCCCCACTAAAAGATTTTTAAACAGAATAATAAAATATACAGTGGAAAAAAGACAGTCTCTTCAATAAATGGTGCTGGGGAAATTGGATAGCTATATGTAGAAGAATGAAACTCGACCATTCTCTTACACTGTACACAAAGATATACTCTAAATGGATAAAGGACCTAAATGTGAGACAGGAATCCATCATAATCCTAGAGGAGAACATAGGCAGTAACCTCTTTGAGATCAGCCACAGCAACTTCTTTCAAGATATGTCTCCAAAGGAAAAGGAAACAAAAGCGAAAATGAACTTTTGGGACTTCATCAAGATCTTCTCGATCTTCTGCACAGCAGAGGAAACAGTCAACAAAACAAAGAGGCAACTCACAGAACGGGAGAAGATATTTGCAAATGACAGTACAGACAAAAGGTTGATATCCAGGATCTATAAAGAACTTCTCAAACTCAACACACGGAAAACAGATAATCATATCAAAAAATGGGCAGAAGATATGAACAGACACTTCTCCAATGAAGACATACAAATGGCTATCAGACACATGAAAAAATGTTCATCATCACTAGCCATCAGGGAGATTCAAATTAAAACCGCATTGAGATACCACCTCACACCAGTTAGAATGGCCAAAATTAGCAAGACAGGAAACAATGTGTGTTGGAGAGGATGTGGAGAAAGGGGAACCCTCTTACACTGTTGGTGGGAATGCAAGTTGGCGCAGCCACTCTGGAGAACAGTGTGGAGATTCCTCAAGAACTTAAAAATAGAGCTTCCCTATGACCCTGCGATTGTGCTACTGGGTATAAACAGAATAATTGAAAGACTAACAAAAGTGAGAAAATACAATTATATAGAACACTTGTTTAAAACCAGGAAAAGCAGAAAAAGAGGGGAAGGATAGGTATAATGAATAGCAAACAGTACAGAGAAGATAGAGATATTAATCTTACTATATTTTAAAAAAACTTGGGACACCTGGGTCCCTCGGTAGGATAAGCGGCTGCTTTCGGCTCAGGTCATGATCCCAGAGTCCTAGGACTGAGCCCTGCATGGGGCTCCCTAGTCAGCGGAGAGCTTGCTTTTCCCTCTCCATCTGTCTGCTGCTCTGCCTACTTGTGCTTTCTCTCTCTCTCTCTCTCTGTCAAATAAATAAATAAAATCTTAAAAAAAATAAAATCACTAAATGGAAGTGGTCTAAACTCACCAATTAAAGAGGACACTGTCAGAGCACATTAAAAAAAGACCTAATTATATGCTGTCTATAAAATATTCACTTTAAATAGAAAGATACAGATAGATTAAAAACAAAGAAACAGAAAAAATTACCATGCTAACACTAATGAAAAGAAAGTAGGAGTAACTCTATTATTTTGGACAAAGCAAACTTCACAACGGGAAAATTATCAGGGGTAAAGAACATGATATAACAACAAAGAGGTCAATTATCCAAGATGACAGAACACCCCTTAACAGGTACCCATATAACAACATAGTGTCAAAATATGTGAGGCAAAAACTGGTACAACTGTAAGAAAAAAATGGTTGAATCCAATGTTATTGTTGGAGATCTCAGCAGCACTCTCTCAGAAATGGGCAGATTCAGCAGGCAGAAATCCAGTAAAGAGATAGTTGACCCAAACAACACCATCAATCAACTTGCTCTAATTGACATTTATAGAATACCTCATCCAACCGCAGAATACACATACTTCTCAAGCTCAAATGGAACATTCACTGAGATGGACCATATTTAGGACCACAAAACACACCTTAACAAATATAAAATAAA
>PISX010020384.1:0-35959 GCA_004024625.1 Mellivora capensis | reverse complement strand
CAGGAAACAACGTGTGTTGGAGAGGATGTGGAGAAAGGGGAACCCTCTTACACTGTTGGTGGGAATGCAAGTTGGTGCAGCCACTCTGGAGAACAGTGTGGAGATTCCTCAAGAAGTTAAAAATAGAGCTTCCCTATGACCCTGCAATTGCACTACTGGGTATTTATCCCAAAGATACAGATGTGGTGAAAAGAAGGGCTATCTGTACCCCAATGTTTATAGCAGCAATGGCCACAGTCACCAAACTGTGGAAAGAACCAAGATGCCCTTTTCCACCACTCTTAAAAGAAAACTGGAGGGATGCCTGGGGGTGGAGGTTGGGCGCTCAGTCGGTTAAGCATCAAACTTCAGCTGAGGTCATGATCCCAGGGTCCTGAGGTCGATCCCCAAGTCCAGCCCCATGTTGAATTCTGCACTCAGCGAGGAATCTGCTTCTCCCTCTACCCTTCCACTCTGAGCTCTATCTCTTGCAAATAAATATATAACAATCTTAAAGAAAAAGAAAAAGAAAACTGGAAAAAAGGAAACTGGAGAACCTTGTGTTAAACCAGGTAGAGTGGTTTAAAAAAGAAAACAGTTGGGAGAGGGGCATTCAGAAGGAAGTCTAAACCTCCCATTCTCTATAGAAATAATGGTAATGGTAAAAACTATAAAGCTAAATTGTATCAAGTACTTTCTGTGGTCAGGCACTGTATGTACATTTATTATTTTATTAATCTTTACAACAAGCCCATGTGGCAGATATTATTATCATGCCCATTTGTGGAGGAAAAACAGGAACTTAAAGAATTTAAATAACTTTCTGAAGCTGGTAGATAGGGAAGCTGGAATTCACCCCAGGTCTGTCTCAGCTTAGTGACCAGCTGCGTAATTGTGTTCTTTGTCTTTCACTGGTTTGAATACTTAAGAATAAGTTCCAAGTCTCATTGCATATCTTGTGAGTTGTTTAACTCATAGCACTTGGCTCAAGGTTATTCATGCCATGTGGAGACAGTCAATATTTGTTGATTTGAAAATAGACATAGTCAAAAGACACTGAGATAGGGTTATTTCACCTGAAAATAGAGCATGCATGAAAGGAAATTTCAAAGCCAACCAAGGGAAGGCAGAAGGGCAAGTGGTCTTGCAGCCTACAAGACAGAATGTGTCATTAAAGGTGTTTGGAATTCATAGTATCAAGTCAAAAGAGTATTTTAATTTAATTTAATTTTTTAAATTAAATTAAAAATTTTTCAGTGTTCCAAAATTCATTGCTTATGCACCACACCCAGTGCTCCATTCAAAAGAGTATTTCAAAGTGGCTACACTGGGGATGCCTGGGTGGCTCAACTGGTTAAGCATCTGCCTTCGGCTGGGGTCATGGTCCCAGGGTTCTGGGATGGAGCGCCATGTGGGGCTCTCTGCTCAATGGAGCTCTCTGCCCCTCCCCCCCGCTGGTGTGCTCTCTCTCTCTCGCTCCCTCTCTCACTCTCTCTCTCAAATAAAAAAAATCTTAAAAAAAACCACCACTTTTTTTTTTTTTTCTACATCATAAGAAATGAGAACTCCTAGGAAACAGCTAAAAGGATCCTGGTTTTTGCTCTGACTTGATCTTTTCCCCAGTGATTATACTAAAGAAGGTGGGTGAAACCTCACGATGGTGCACGGGTTGGTGGTCTCCACGAGTAAATGTGTGACAACCACCACAGGCTTGTGTGGTGTCTGCATATCAATTTTCAAGCCCCATCTCTGTGTCTCTATTTAGAAAACCAGCTCCTACTAGGCAGAGCTGTCAAGACCACTCCCAGAGACATTGTCACACAGCTCATCTCCTCCTCCAGAACTGTTGTGCAGCATACCTAGATCCTTCTCAGAACACGACCTCACCTTCTTTTGTGACATTTAAAGAAAATTGAAAAAAGCGAAATGTCAGATGAGAAAACAAGCTTTTTGAGAACAGAATGATTACGCTCCTTCCAATGTAGACTAGAGTCAGATACCACCTAGAGCTGTGTCTTGTGATCAGTTTATATTTACTATATATTTCTTCCTTAAATGCATACATTGATGAATATCCATCAAGTATTTCTGTAGAGAATACTAGTGCAACATGTTGTGGTAATAGAATCATCCCCACCGATTAGAACAAAGAACTTGGGTTGGATAATGAAGGATCATGCGATCAATCTTCAAAAATGATCAAACGGGTTTCAAGGGAAGGGTGTGACAATTTTAAAAAAAATCAATGTTGATGAATTCTTCATAAATGTTGTTTTAGGTAGCATTTGGCTAAGGGAAGATGAATTAATTGTGCCCCAAGTTCACCTGAATAACCTCACAGCACCTCAGAATGATTAGTTCCCAAGTCACTGTATTTATCCAAAGAAACCTCATGTCTTCATTTTCCTGTTAACAGTAGCTCCATTCTCTAATCCCTCCATTCCCTAACCCTCCAACTGTAAGCACAGCTATCAAAGACAGTCTTTGCTTGAATTCATTTGGTAACTAAGACATACTGATTTTTTAAAATATATATATAATGATTGCTTTCTTGTCCCTCCTTTCTATTCCTATAGCTCACTGCTCTAGGTCAGCCTGTTGTATTGTCAGCCTTTAATATTTTATTTGGAATCCAACTTGTCTCCTTACTTAAATTTTCCTTCCCATCAGTTGTTATGGACTGAATTGTGTTCCCCTAAAATTCATATGTTGAGGCCTGAACGCCTCCCCTGTATATGGAAATGGGGAATTTAGGGAGGTAATTCAGGCTAAATTAGGTCATAAAGGTGAAACCCTAATCCAATAAGAAGAGGAAAAATAAATCTCTTCTCCTCTCTGCTAAAGCACAGAGAAGGACATGTGAGGACACACCAAGAAGGTGGCCATGTACAAGCAAGAAAGAGAGGTCTTAACTAAGAAACGAATTTTCCAGAACCCTGATCTTGGACTTCCAGCCTCCAAAATGGTGACAAAATAAGTTTATGTTGTTTAAGCCACCTAATCAGGGTCACTTTGTTATGACAGTCTAAGCAGTCTCCTATAATGGGCCACTCTCTGCAGTGTCATCAGAATTATACCCATAAAACAATAATCTGATCTCATGCTTTCAAAATCTTTAAGGTCCCCCTACAGACTTATAAGTCCAAACTCTTAGCTTGGAACCTGAGTCCATCCTGTGTGTCACGCCCATTGCAACCAGCCCAGGCTGCAGGCCTTTACTTTGTTTTCAGCAAACGCTTGGTGATCTTGCTGTCCTTGGCATTTTCTGAAGTTACAGTGAAGCCCAATGTCTTGGGGGAATGGCTAGTATGCACCATGTCTAGAAGATGAATTACATGTTAGGGGATGGGAGGATGTGAAGGAGAGGAGCCATGTTGCAGACACAGTTACTCCCTGCCTTTCTTCCTTGTCACCAGTCCGCACTGAGTTTGGGAGCGGGCATGGGTCCAGGCCCAGAGTGAATACTAATGTGTAAGCTAGGAGTTAGTAAACTTGTTTCATAAAGGGCCAGGTGAAGGTAAACATTTTAGGCTTTACGAGCCATGTGGTCTTTGCTACAGCTCTGCCCTTCTGGCATGACAGCCATCATAGGTCACCCATCAACAGACGATAGTAACTGTGCTCCAATCAAACTTTATTTACAAAAACAATCAGTGGGCTAGATTCGGCCTGTGGGCCATATTTGCCAGCCAGTTCCTGATGTGCCAGTCCCAGACCACAGACACTGTTGATCTGAGCCAAATCTGGAACTACTTCCAGATCTCTTGTTATGAAGGAGGGGAAATTGCACTTCTATAATGTCTTGCTGTTCAAATTATAGGCCTTAAACCAACAGAATTGGCACCATGTGAGAGTTTGTTAGAGATGCAGAATCTCATGCCCCACCCTAGACCTCCTAAATCAGAATGTGCATTTTAATAAGAGACTCCAGTGATTGGAAGATACCCTATAGCTTGAGAGGCACTGGTTGAAGCCACTGTTGACCCAACGTTCTATTCCTTGCAGCTGAAAGCATCCTTTACTTAAAGCAATAGGCAGGAACCACATCATGAACAAGCTTATATACTTTGGTAAGGACTTTTGTTTTGTCCTGAAGGAAATTAAGGGGAATGAGACAGTAAGTTTTTTGCATTTGTCTTATTTCTCTTATGAAACAATAAATGCCTAAAAATCCAAGTGTATATCAAAGACAGCCTCCTGTTACAAGGCCAACCAGGTAGACCCTCCATTACTGACACACTAGCAGATGGAATTCGAAAGCAGCTTCTTCTGGAAGACCTGTTCTCCTGCTGATAACCTACTACTCCAGGGCTCAAGAGGATTCTCTACTTCAGTTATATCCTTGGAGCTTAAAAGTGGCTGCTGGCTAGAACTCCAGTGTTACAGTCTGGAACCTGAGTCTGGAAAGCTTTCATTGTACTTATCTTCAGCATGGCCACCACCAAGCTCGGTTCATTGACTTTCTGAATATGTACTTATCTCTCCTGTAAGACCATAGGCTATTTCGGTGGCAACAATCAAATTTTAGGATTTTTGCATTCCTTCCACAAGTGAACAATTAGAGTCAAAGGATCTAAATATTATCAACTCCTTTGCAAGAGAAGTCTTATTATATTCTTTATGTTTAGGCTCTAACACAATCCAGGAATGCTTTCATAAAGAATTAAGCACAAACATTTGCTTTTAGGGCTGCCCCATTTAACAAGTCACCACATCCTCCTGTGGTTTGTTTATAAAGAACTAAAACCCAAACGCACACCACCTCTAGCCCAGTTACGGCAGAGAGTGTGTGTGTTTGTGCTCACACTTCAGGAGCATGTCATAGTAAGCCCTTTATAAACAACATCTCATTTAGTCCATAGATGACACTAGGAAGGCATAAATTTGTACCCTCGTGTTATTGACGAAGAAACTGAGGTAAGAGAACTGATGTACCTAGCTCAAGATCACATGGCTAGAAATGTGGTGGTGGTTGGATGGGGGTTAGAATCCAAACCCAGAGTCTGGTTCTTGAGTCAGTTCTCTGAACCGCTAAGCCGTGTTCCTATGAACAGAGCTCTGGCACATCAAAGGCCAACCTCTTATTGCCCTATTTTCTTTCCACCTGCAGGCATCTTCAGTGAGGCTTTTCACGTGACAAATAATTTATACTAGGCCCAGGTACACTGAAAATATAGTGTGAGAGCCACTCATTCTATGGTCAAGTTCAGTGAGTGACAATTTCTATATTTAATGCCATTCCCCAGTGGGAGCTAATGAGTTCATCTATGATTATTAAGACCGGGGAAATACTTTTAAAATCAATTTAGGAGGGATTACTCTTTCTCTTAGCAGTTAGAGTAAAAAGGTTTTCTCCATCATTTCAGAGTCTACAGGAAGGACTGTAGAAGGATGGTCTGTAAATATAATCTTATTAATCTATCTAAATTCCAGAGGCTTTATGGCAAAGCCTATGACCACTTCTAAACAGTTAAAGTAAAGCAGAAAACAACACTTCAGTGACACTGGGGAGCATAGACAGCTGGGTGGAACTCTTGAAGCCTTAAAGTGGTGGTTTATTGGATTATTCTGATCATCTGTCCTAATACCTGTAAGAATTTGACTCTTATTTTCCCCTGGCTCTGTCATTTTCTAAATCAATAAGACCCCTGAAAAGGCACATATTGTCTCTGACAGAGGCTTTTCTCCCCAAGAGATTATAGCTATGACTTTGTGCTGGACAAGACACCAGAGGACTGGCTTGTGTATGCCTTACGATTTTGTCATTATTCCTAGGGATTTTTTTTTTTCCTTTCCTGAAATCCTTTTTGGCCTTTTCTCTTTTTTCTTTCTTGTCTTTTTGTTCCTCTTCTGCCATCACCCAGTTGCTAAGACTGGGAACCCAGAACTACCCTCCTCTAAATGCAATAAATAAGGGTGCCTGGGTGGTGCAGTCAGGTCAGGATCCAACTCTTGGTTTCACCTTGGCTTGTGATCTCAGGCTCGTGGGATCGAGCCCTGCATCAAGCCGCCACATAAAGCCCCAAGCTCAGCTCAGAGTCTGCTTGAGAGTGTCTCTTTCTCTGAACCTCCTGCTCGTGCTCTCTCTGTCTTTCTCACTCTCTCTAAAATTAATAAATAAATCTTTAAAATAAAATAAAATATACACAATAGATACTATAAAATAAAATGCTAAAAAATAAAATAAAAGTGAAGGTTACACCTTCAAAACAGATCTCAAAGCCCATTCCCAGTTTCTTCACCACTCTCCCCCCAGCCCAGCATTTCCCTCTGTGAATGTCAACGCTTGGAGACAGACATCTGGCAATACCACCCAGACAACTGTAGTGGCTTTTCAATTCAACTCCTGTTGCCACTCCTGCCCAGCCATCCATTCTTCATACAAAAGTCAAAGTGGCCTATACTACTCCATTGTTTAAATCCTCCCAAGGTGTCCACTTGGACTCAGAATACCTTCCAAACTCACACGGGATCTGGCTTTTCCCCAGCCTTCCCAAGAACTCTCACTGCATGCTAGCCAGACCAACCTTCTGATGGCTCCTCCAATGGGCCAACTTCTTCTCCATCTCACAGATTCCTCCTCAGCTTTCAGCCCTGCCAAGAAATCCTCCCACCCATCTACCCACCCATAACCTCCTTTAGGTCTTGGCTCAAATATTACTCCTCAAGAGACCTTTCTAAACTTATACACTAGTTTCCTAGGCTCCTCACCCCTGAATTTTTTTTGAATTTTTTATAAAATTCATTTGTGCTTGTATGTTTATATATTTATCTCTTGCCTCTCATGACACACGGTAACCACCATGAGGGCATGGACCATAAACTCTTGGTTAATGACTTACCACTGGGTCAGGTCTATGGTAAGCAAGTCCTTGGTTATTATTTGTTGAGTAAGTAAATCAACATAATCTGCAATATACGCACATCTCATGAAATACAAAATGGGTGTCTCTTCGGAAAACAAAAGAAAAAGCTCATGGGTTCTCAAAGATACATGATAATGTGGTGCCAAGGTCTAGTGGGCCAACCCGCACATTAATACAGGACTTGCTTCTGTGAAATGAATAATAGAAATGGAAATATTAATATATTTGGGGGTTATGTGTCAAAATTACTTTGAAAAAAAAAAGTCAGTATTCATACCAATATCTAGCGTAAACGGCAAACACAAACACAATCTTTCTGTGCTGATTTGCTCCAGCAATGACACATATGTGTACTCCAGTGACATAATCCAGTTCCAGCAGTAAGTCTGAGATATCTCCCCTCCCAGACCCAGGACATGAGATTGCTCTAGGCCAGGAAAATAGCATACACATCAGGGTACTCTTAACATTCACAGTCATTGTAGCCAAAACATTGGACAACTCTTGCTTTGGTTACCAGTATCTAGAACAAAACAGTTTAATGCATAAAGTTAACATTCATTTTATCTATAATGAATTACATACAGACCTTTGAGTAGTTAAAAAGCAGAATATTAACATCCTAGACATCAAATTGACCCTTTACTACCAGCCCAAATGACACTATTTCCCGTAGCATTCCTCAATAATGTTATTTTTCAATGCACGACACATTTTGTAAGTATTTACATCTCTAACGTCATCTGATCTTTGAGGCAGGTATTATTATCCTTATTTTACTGCGTGTAGTGGTTAATAAACTATTATCTCTCAGCTATATACCAACCCATTTATACTGTTTTAGGATTCTCTGCTGGACAATGGAGTTGCCTGCCCACTAGACAGTCCTTCAGGACTCCGTCCCGCTACTGCCGTGATGAGCTGGAGATGCCAAAAATCTCCCACCGCTTTTCTGAGCGAAAGCGAAGGAGAGGTTTTGCCCATAGGGCACAGGAGTGTATTTGAGGGCGTTGGAATAGCATAGCCATACTCAGTCGTAAAGTGGTCATCCAGATACTTCCAGATGTACTGACAAGATCATGGAGTTAAGGAGAAGATTTAAAAGACAGTTGTGGATTTTGCAAAATATGTCCATAGACCTCTAAGGGTGTGAGTCCCAATTTTATTTATTTAGTAAATGCTTGTGCAGTGCCTATCCTGCAACTCTTAGCTTAGTTCATCGCCCTAACAATGACATGAAGTAGAAACCACTGGCATCACTTTCCCCATGCGCCCCGCCTCTGTGTCCCCTCCTCAGTCCCCCTCTCTGGTGCCTCTCCTCCCCTCCCAGCTTTCTCAGCTCTCCCTCCCTAGTGTCTTCCTCCCCACACACTCCTCCCTCCTCACCCCTCTGCCTGTATACCCCTCTCTATTCCTCTCAGAGGGCTGAAAGACAGCAAAAGCAAAAGCGAGAGTTTAGAAACCTGACCGAGCTTCCAGTGACTCATGGTGTGAACATCTCCCTTCCTACCTGAGTTTGGGTAGGTTATTTAAGTTTCACTACCTTCAGTAAAGACACTAACTTCTCCTCCCAATTTTTCTGCTCCCAGGACTCATGGCAGCTCCATCCACAGGGGCTGAGCAATCACGCCTGGGCTTCATCATGGACTCCTCTCTCACTCCCATACCCAGTCCGGGAGCAAATCCCGTTGGCTCTACTGACCAGATATCCAGAGTCTCGTCCCTTCTCACCACCTCTGCCCTTCCCACCTGGGGCTGAGTGTCACAGTCATCTTTTGCCAGGGTTGCTGCAATTGTCTCCCCGCTGGCCCCTGTGCTCCTTCCCTACTTCCATCCCTGGTTCACAGCCAGATGGATTGTGTCAAAATGTGAATCCAACCATTCCCTTATCCCAAACTCTCCAGTGGAAACCACTGTAGCATAAAATCCCTTGCAGGGCCTTTGGGCGCGTGGTGCGACCTCTCACCTTGTCTCCCATAGGCCTGATCACTCCACTCTGGGCACACTCCTACCTCACTGTTCACTGTGCCCCTGACCCCAGAGCTCACCAGTAAAGCTCCAGGCTGGGCTCTTCACCCATGTGGTTCCCATGTCTGGAGCATCCTTCCTTAGGATTTCTGCCTGACTTGCCCTCCTGACTCCTTCAAGTCTGTCCTCAGGTGTTACCTTCCCTCTCAAGACCTTTCCCGATCACTCTATTTGTGATAGAAATAATAAAATAAAATAAAAATAAAATAATAAAATAAAAATAGAAAACAGTCTCCCTCTCCTTTCTGCCCTCTATTTCTGATGCTGTAATACTTTCCCTCCTTGTCACCTGGGCAATTATTTCACTGCCGCGAAAGCCTCTGAGGCCACAGCCAGGCAAGATCTCCTGGAAAGGCTCATGGGTTGACGGAAGATGATTGAGTCACTTGGTTTATTAAATCCATTAAAACTCACACTGAGAAAGTGATGGTAAATTCACATGATTCACATAGTCAGCAATCAGGTAGAAAAACCACAGTACCTGGGTCCACAGCTACGACAATACTCAAATGTCTGTTTCTTTCTCTCCCACACCAGCCTTCCCTGAGAGTACCTGGACCAGAGATGAACTTGATCATGAGGTCTCAGCAGAGAGAGAAGGTATCTGAAGCCGGCACATGGCCCTGGCTGTTGCTTGTCAACCAGCCTGCTGAGCAGCAAGGATCTTGTGGTTGGGGGGCAATGGTCACTTGGAACCAGAATACCTTTCCCAGATGTATGGCCAAATTAAGAACACATGAATATTGAGTGCCTCGCACATATTTTAGTGTCCTGAATATCAGGGATCCTGGCCCTGCCATTTCTTCTATCTTTGCACACGTGCTCTACTTTATCTAACACACCTTGCCTGTTATACTTAACTCATCTATGCTTCAATATGAGTTTCATCCATCCCAATTGTTTTCTTCCATAGCTGAATTGAATATCCTAAACAATATGGCAAATGCACATTACAGCCTTCGAAGGTGTCCTATGCTTTACCTACTTTTTTAATTTTTTTATTTTTTTTATGGTCTGCGTCACCCAGCCAGAATCGGAAGTGCCAGGAATGGAGAGTTTTCACCTGTGCTTTTCACCACTGTATCTCAGCACCTGGATGCATGCTTGGTGCAAAGTAAACACTTAAAAAATCATGGTGGAAAATGAAAGGAATTCTGAAAAACCATGAAGGTAAAATCAAAGAGTGTAAGAACGGCACTGGAATGGGAGGGACCATGAGCTGCAACAGGAAAAGATGGAGAAAGTGAAAGCCACATCCTGCAGCCCTGGTCATGCCAGATGCCAATCCCTTTCCAGGAGGCATGTGTGGGTGTCATAGTGCTCATTCTGAAACTGTGGAGCTCATCTCTTCTAGGAAGGGTCACGTTGGTTTCTGTGCTCTCGGAGCAACTATTCCTTTGCACACCTCACTCACAGCCAGACTAGATGTCATCAGCAGTCTTAAAATATTTGTTTAATGAATGAACGGTCACAGTGGTACCGAGACCTCAAAGCCATTGCGAGGACAGAGACTTAAAATGACTGCAGGTCGCCACTCTGATGAGGTTGTACTTCACTTGACCTGATGTGTAACCAGTAGAAGGTACAACCTCAAGAACCCTGGACACATCGAGGTCTCAGGCCTTGTATTAGAATGTGTTGTTTCTTGTGACAAAATACTCCAGGCAGGGTGGCTTAAGTAAGAGAAATGTATTTCTCGCAGTTCCGGAGGCTGGGAAGTTCAAGATCAAGGTGCAGACTGATAGGGTTCTGGCGAGGGCTCTCTTCCTGGTGAGGCCTTCCTCCTCACTCTGTGCTCACATGCCCTTTCCTCTGCATGGGTAGGGAGAGTTCTCTCCCTCTTCCTATAAGGCCACCAGCCCTCTTGGATGAGGTCCCACCCATACGATCTCCCATAACCTTAATTACCACCTAAAGTCTCTGTCTCCAAATACAGTCATGTTGGGACTTAAGGCTTCAACATAGGAATGGCGGGGGAGGTTACAAATTTTACTCCATTCGAGGCCTGATTTCTACCCAGCAAAATATCTTTTTTAATTTTAGTTATCAACATGTTATGTTTCCTATGAAATCCACAGTTAATCCTTTGCCATTTCTGTCCTGCTTCACCCATTTCACTTGCCCACTTCCTGATATGTAAATTTTGACCATTGGCCTATTGGTTTAACCAGTAGCTAGATTTTTCCAAATCGAAATTTAGGACATACAGCGTCATGAGTATGAATGTGTTTATGGAAGAATAGGACAAAATGCCTGAAGTTAGGATTGTTCTGGAAAAGCATAGATATAAGTATAATGATGATGATAAATGACCTGATTCTCCATATTTATATCTCAGTGGTTTGGGGTGGCCTTAATTTAGCTTGTTGTTTAATGCCACTCACATTCAACCAAAATCTACTTGTTGACTTAAATTTTTAGAAAGTGAGGAGCTTATTGGTACTGGGTTATAGAAAATACACAGGCTGAAATCAGACAGCTCTCCATGGTAGAATTCCTCAAGGTTTCTTTGGCCATAACCCAAAGCAAGAAATTTTACTTTCTACACAGGGATGCACTTTGATCTATTCTAGTCTTTTTTTCTTTTCTTTCTTTTTTTTTTTTTTTTAAAGTTTCAGAGGTAGAATTTAGTGATTCATCAGTTGTGGATAATACCGAGTGCTCATTCCATCGAGGACCCCAGTGTTTGGTGAGAGGGGTCCTAGACCGGCAAGTCACAAAAAAGTCTCTTTCTGGCTTTTTACTTCTTTGTCTTTGACTTAGAGGGTTAACTGCCTCCTTGCCAAGATTTCATTGTCCTTTGAAAATCTCGCAGGACAGTTTTTGTTTTATTTTGTTTCTCATTTCCTCCTCCCTTTTTTTCCAGGTCACACTACCAATGTTGACTTGGTGATTGTGGTTTGAGGTCACCAAAAGAGGCTTAATCTGGGGGTAAGAGGGGGCAAAAATTTTATTGCACATCTCCAATTGCTGTCTGATGACAAGAAGAGCTTCAGAGTTGCTCAAGAACGATAAGAGTTTTCAGTGGGCTTAACGCCCCAGAAAAGTAAGGTTGACTCTGCTAGTTGGTGAAGGCTGGATCAGGTGCTGCCATCTATGGGTGGCACTATGAAACAGCCGTGTTTAAGCGTGGGCAATTTTTAAGGCCACTTGTCTTTACAAAATCTTGCTTTGGAGGAAACTAAAGATAGTTTCACTTATTCTCCAGTATTTTATTTCCCAGGCAGCTTGGCTTCAAGTTAAAGCATTGTGGATGGGAATGACCCATCTTTCACCCTCAAGAAGCTCGTCTGTAAAGTAGACCAAAGGGAAGGGGGAATTCCCACTCCGTCTCATTACTGTCCAAGCCGACATACTTCCCCTTCAGGATGGTTTGAGGGAAGGCGGGACTGTCTGCTTCTGTCAGAGGGATTTCAAAGAACATACTGTTCCCATCCTTTAGATCTCTCAGATTGCTTCATGGGTCTCCTGAGATGACCAAATGTTTTGTGCAAAAGGCAACTTTAAAGCAAAACAAAATATTCCTGCCCTATTTGGAAGCCTGTTGAGTCTAAATACTACTACACCACTGTTAGTAGGTTTATTTATTGGTGGAGGAAACTGGACATCAGGGCCCTGCTGCTTCCATATTTAAAGGGTCCCTGTTCATTAAAAAAAAAAAATACACACCTAAGTAGAGTTAACAAAATTATGTATCTAAAATATTTACACTGGAAAACCATTATCAGTTTTGTGGAAAAATGCAATGCAATTTGTGTTAATCATTACATTAGTGTAAGATTTATTTAAAGCATTGATTCATAAAGCACTATAGCAATGGAATGAGTTACTATTGCCAGGGCACACAAATTTAAAGCAGAGGGCTAAGCTCTCAACTCAGTACAAGGATACATTAGTGAACAAAGCAGACTAAAATCCCTGACTCTGGAGCACACATTTTTGCGGGGGTAAGGGAGATAGGGAGATACACAGTGGATAAATTAATTATATACATATAGCACAGGAAATAAGTGCTGTAGGGAAAAAAAGGGGTGTAAGAAATGGGGATAGCCAATGTGTATGAGGTGTATGAGGTATTTTTGAGTTGGGTTGTCAGGGTACGCTTTGTGGAGCTGACATCTACACATGAGAAGGAGCATTCCAGGCAGGGGAAATAAGCAGCTTGTGCAAAGTCCCTGGGACAGATGTGTTCAGAGATGGGGGAGTTGGGAACTAAGAGGAAATGAAGTTGGAGAGGAAATGCTGGGAGGGTGTCTTGGTCATGGCTCATGGGCTTTTACTTTCTTACTTTGGCTTCTATTCTTGAGTGCAATAGGGAATCACTGAAGGTTTTGAGCAAATGAGGAATGCCATCTGATATAGTTTTTAAAAGAATGATGCTAGCTGCTAGTGTGAAAATAGGTATTTGGGTGTGAGGGCAGAAGCCAGGTTAATAGTTAGGAGACTTGTGGAGTAGCCCATGAGAGGGATACTGGTTTCCCCTGGGGTTACAGGGGAGGTAATAAGAAGATACCCGATTCTGAATATAATCTGAAGATGGAACCAGCAAGGTTTATGGCTAGATATGTTGTGAGAAGTGAGAAAGAGAGGGGTCAGGGATGACCCAGGGTCGTTGGCCTGAGCACTGGAAGGTTGAACAGGCATCAGTTGAAATGGGGAGGACTGAGAATAAAGTAAGTTTCCAGGAAGATATAATAGCTTCTCTTGGTCCTTTCAGGGGATGTCGGAGTCTGGATGTGCAACCTTATTGGGACATACAATCAAGAGTCTAAATTTACAGCTTTTTGGGGCCCCTGGATGGCTCAGTCGGTTAAGCATCTGCCTTCAACTCAGGTCGTGATCCCAGGGTCCTGGGATCAAGTCCTGTGTTGGGGTTCCTGCTCCTCAGGGAGCCTGCTTCTGCCTCTCTCTCTCTCTCTTCTGTCTCTCATGAAAAAGTAAATAAATAAATATTTTAAAAAAATAAATTTACCACTTTTTGACTACAAAGGCTTCCTCAGTTCAAAGGCCTTCCTAAGCCACTCCTTCACAGAAAGTTTCTCCAGTTCTGCCATGGCTAACAGATATCCCTCTTAGATTCCTTCCTACTTTATACTTCTCCAGTGTGCATTTTAGTGATGATTTTATATCTGTGTGAGTATTTGCTTATTTACTATTGCCCCGACAAGGCCCTCAGTACTATGCTTGTGGGGGCCATGTCTGTTTCTGCTTCCAATCCTAGTCACACCTGCTGGACAGGCCTGGCACATGATAGTTTTCCAATAAATATGAGTTAAAGAAAGAATGAATCATAGTGAAACTTTCAGGGGCTTTACAAGACCCTCAGGAGCCTATAATTTTCAATCCCTTGGAATGGCCCAACTACCTTGGGTTCATTTAACTACCTAGATTCTGGCTGTAGGTCGTGGATTTTTCGGTACTGAACACAGGCAGTAGGAAAGCGGCCCTGTTCTAAGAGGTGGCTCTTCGGGGCCAGGGAAGGCACAGGGCCTGGGTACATACATCCTGAAGGAGCCAGTTTGCTTTGCCTACCCCGCCTGTGTGCCTGATGAGCTGGCCCCATGCCCTTGCTCTCATTCCTTCTCCTTCAGCGCAGTCTGGACGAAGGGACCCTTCCACTGAGGAGGCATCAAGGGGGAGAGGCACCAGCTGCCTCCACTCTCCACCCACACTCCGGCTCCTGCTCCTTGGGCCACAGCGGACCTGGCCTGGAATCCCGATCACTTCTGCTTCGTATCATGGATCTGGGAGCCAAAGAGATGGGAGGTCTACAGGCCTCGACAAGCATGTACCTCCTCACTCTCCTCTGTCTCCAACACCTTCCTTGTATTTCACACTTACGTTAAATGTCCCCTGGCTCTTAATTTCCTTATCACCCCCAATTTAAAGCAGAGTTTTTTAACTTCCACACTATTGACACTGGGGGCTGAATAAGTCTTTCTTGTGAGTTGTGGGGCAGTTGTGTGGTGTTGAATGTTGAGTGGGATCTCTGGCCTTTACGCTCTAGGTGTCTTTCTCAGTAGTGGCAGCCAAAAATGTCTCCACATTGACAACGGTCATGGTGATGGGGGGGGGGAGGGGGAGGGGACATCAATCCCAGCTGAGCACCCCGGTCTAATGTGTGGCTATATTTTGTAGAAAACCTTTTCCAGACCCATCTCCTCAAGTAATCCTGTCCTATGATAAGTTTTGGACGGTTGGGGCCTAGGCTCCCTCCACCAACCACTTCAACCTGTAGTCCTCAAAGCTGCCCATATGATCACTGATAGCTGCATCCCAGCTTTCTGGTGGTTTGTTTGTTTTTGATGTGGGGGTAATTCTGCTCTTTTATACACTGTCTGAACCTTTACCCACTTAATCATGTTTTGATTGTCTGTATTCAGTACTTCCCTTGTTAACTTAAGAAATGGTTTTTGTTGATTATAATACTGAGGATGGAAACTCAAAAGTTGTTAGATGCCAAAATAATCTTTGGCAGAAAATCCTGGGAAACTCCCGGACAAGTGGGAAAATTACTGGGTTTTGTATGATATGACAAGCCTTCGTGAATCCGAGGAAGGGGGTTGTTAGCTGGGCTGCCGATGGGGAAACTGATGAAAGGAGATTTGTTATGAAATGTTACATAAAGTGTGTGGTTCGGTAGAGAGAGACACAGATCTGTTTTCTGTACTATATCGGAGAGATGGGAGCTCAGAGAAAGTTAGAGCCTGAAGGCCTTCAAGACATCAAAGTTAAGTCCCTCACTCAAGAAATAACAAAACACAGGGTCAGGATAATAAATGTTTTGCCCAAGGGAGGTAAATAGCATCAGGGTCTAGATTTGAACTCAGATCTCCCAATTCTGTTCTGATGTATGACAATGTTTCCTCAATCCACAGCAAAATGAGAAAAATCAGGAAAATTTAGAAAGGTTTTTGCAAATGTGAACTAGTTACAGTTTAAAAACTGTCTTTTATCTTGAGATTTATGCCCTTCTGGCCCTCTACTCTGTGTGTGTGTGTGTGTGTGTGTGTGTGAGAGAGAGAGAGAGAGAGAGAGAGACAGAGAGACAGAGACAGAGAGAGAAAGAGAGAAAATGTTGTTTCTACTAATAAATAGTGGCTCTAGATGTATTTGGAATTTTGGGGATTTTCTTAATTCCCTTATTTTGGCATTGCCAAAGCAATTTACCATACCACCCCTTTAAAACAACAACAACAACAACAAAAATCTGGGAAGCACTGATATAATATAGAGAGACCTTGTATCCAAAGAACAACACAGAGTTTCTTAGATTTTCCTAGCGAGCTGGGCAGGTGCACAGGCTTCTTGGGTGAAAGGAGACAGAGACACGCCCCCCCCCTTACAACCAGTGACCACTACCACACAGCCCAGAGCAGGGCCTCTCTGGAACCACCCTTCTTCCCTCCCTTCCCTCCCTCTCAGGGAACCAGAACTTTCTGGAGTCCTCGGACAAGAATCCTGACATGGCGCCCCTCCGGTCACCAAGGTGGCTGCCTCTGGTCTGACCAGACTCCTCTGTGTGTCTGGCTGGAGTGGAGGCTGGACTCCCATCCACCTTGCTCTTTCTGGCTGTGCCTTACTCTAGAATGCAAAAGGTTTAGGATATATGTTCTCCAATTTTCTTAAGCCCTCTGTTTGAGAAAAGAATACCAAGATCCAAGGAAAAATTTTCCTTGATCGTTACAGAAGCTGGACAGAAACTGCTGCTGTGCATCTTTAACCCCTAGCTCATTCCCGCCCCTAGGAAATGGGAGGCCCAAAATACTAGAAAAGCTTTGTCTGGGTTTGATACCCCACCAACATGCCTCGGTATACCAGTTTGACCAGACTACTCAGATTCCACATTTACATCTTAACAGAGGCTTCTGAACATGCCAAATAATTCATCTGAAAAGGTGAATGAAATTGCACACTTGCCCCCCAAGCCCCCTCCGCAATTAGTTGGGGGGTTGGCACACCATAAACCTGTGAGTGTCCTTCGAGCCATGTGGCCTCAGCGGCTGCCACCTAGCACGGAAGGAAGGATATGAAAGGTTTTAAAAGAGGAATGTGACAGCGGCGTGTCTCAGAGATCTGCAAGTTTTCAAAGGAAAAGGAAACTGAAAAAGGAAAGAAATATAAGGATTACCATTGATCTGTATTTCTTCCTCATCCACTCTTTACATCCATCCCACTGGGTGAGGGGTCAGATAACTCTATCCTGGTTAGACTATTCCACTGAAGTTACACCTGGGCAAGGATGAAACCACCTCTACATATTGACTATTCCCGGGACCGTTGCAGGTGGTCTGGCATGAGCCCTACCACCCCCCACCCCAACCTCCCACCCACCGGAAAGATTGCAAGTCCAGGAAGCAGCAGCTGCAGAGAGGAGAGATGGGAGCTAGGGATGGTAGAGCTGCCATGTATGTGCTTTCTCATTTAATCTTCATAGCAATCCCATGTTGAGAGTATTATTACCCCCATTTCACAGATAAGGAAACAGCTGAGCAGAGAAGTTAGGTAACTTGCCCCGATCACAGGGCTGAGAGTGGGCAGAACCCACATGCCCACCCAGATCCTCCTGTGTTTGATCTCTGCACAAGCTGCTGGGCATCTGGTCATCCATTGGATTTGGGAATTAGGCAAGGATACTGTGGTTTCTGGGCCATGATGGGACACAGAGAGGATCTAAGGGACAGAAGCAAAAGAAAAAAAAAAAAAAAGTCAGGTACAGCCACTAGCAACACACAGGACTACATTAACTGGTTGATTCCAGGATTCCTTCAGTCCTTCCTCTTCAGTACCCTGCTAAAGGGTCCTGACGAGCAGCAGAGGCACTTGAGTTTAGGAAGGACGGGAATCTATTCAATAAAAAAAAAACAGCTTAGATTCAGGAGGGCAATGCTCCATTGGAGCCCATGCAAAGGTGGACATTTGATGAGTCTGTATTTCTAACAGTATCTGGAGTCAAAGAAACATGTCACATTGTTTGCCATGATATCTTCGTTACAGAATTACTGTAATTCAGTTGACTCATCCCTTCATTTCAGATCATTAATATTAACTGACATCAGAGAGATATATGTTTAGAGCTAGAGAAAAGTGATACTTAACGAGGCAAAAATAATCTCCACATTTTAAAAAAAGACATCAGATCTTTGGAAGCCAACATGTGCAATTTTGTGACAGCTCAGGAAATCCACTGGCTTCTGCCTCGCATCTGAAGATTGTTTACATTCCAGTGGAATTCCTGGGAAAGTCCAGAGCTCGCTGCACTTTGAAAACAATGGCTTATGGAGATCAAGATCAACCCAATTGCAGCCACAGGGCAGGGTTGCGAGGATCCAGTTAGCTGAGGTATGCAAACTCCAGCCTGAGAACAAGATTGCTGCTACATCTCTTATCATTAATAGCAATTAGTGTTGACAATATCTACAAATTTTCAGAGTCACAGCCATTCCCGGGACAGGCTAAATACTTACAAGGTTTTCCTTGGCATGGAAATAGGGTCAACCATAGTATGCCTTCAGCCATACTAAATCCCTCCTTCTACAGAGGAGGAAACAGAGGAGTTTAATCAATTTTTTTAGATGATATAGTTGGAATCAAGCTTTGTTTATTCAACACATATTAATGAAGCTCTATACTATGTGTAGGGAAAGAACAACATCGAAACTCACAGCTTCTGTTAGTAAAGGAGGGATGGACTGGGGAGTAGTTCCATCCTTCAGTTTCATTCTGTTGTATTTATAAAGTTCAGGGAACCTGATTCTCCATGCGATGTTAATTGTAACCATGAGAGACCAAATAGGGAAATAGCGTCCCTCTTGCCAGGGCTGATTTAGGGGTGGTCTGGTCAAGCAGATGTGAAGGGAAATTTGCTGTGGGGCTTGGAGATATTTCTGGGAATGATTTTTCTTCCCCCAAAGTTGTCATCTGTGGATTCAGGGCCTGGAATTGGGGGCTGGCCTGTGGACACACTGAGGCCAGCAGAGAAGAGAGGTGGGAAAAAAACCCTAGATCCTGAGGACCGTGTCAAGCTGCAGAAAAACCAAAGTCAATCAGTAAGTGAGCTAATAAAATTACTGATGAAACCAGTGGAGTTAGATTTTCCAATACTTGCCAGGGAAAGCATCCTTTAAGGGTATTCAAAGTTCTAGTGACAGATCATTACTAGAGTTTCCATCTATTTTCTCTGAGGCAAGTGGGGGGATGGGAGATTTGAAGAAGGTGAAGAATCCAAAAGCAGCACCTTAAGGAAAGTCAGGAGTGCTGAGGCCCTGAGAGATTCTGGTGGCACCAACCTCTTCACTCAGGTCACTTTCCTCCAGCTGTGCTCAGCAGCCGTGGAACAGCCTTGGAGAAGACCCGTCATTACAGGCAGTGAGGCTTGGGGTCTTGCCAGGTAGGTGTTTTCGCCTTGCCTTTCTTTGTCTTTATTATCTTCCAGACATCAGTTCGGATCAATATTAATACATGTCTGCCACCTAGGAGGCACTCCTAGGTTCCGGTAAAGATAGAATATTCTTGTGACTTCCAGGTTGGCCCAGATAAATTCAGTGCATCTCCCTGTGGGTCCATGACTCCATGGCATTAAATGATCTTCAACTATGAGATTATATATTTTCAAAATGGAAAAAAAAAGTCACATGAAAAAGAAAATGTCTCTGGGGACTATAGTTAAATGTCTTTGGGTTAAAAGAAAAGGCATATGGGGGCACCTGGGTGGCTCAGTCTTTAAGTGTCTGCCTTCAGCTCAGGTCATGATCCCGGGGTCCTAGAATCAAGCCCTGCGTCAGGCTCCCTGCTCAGCAGAAAGCCTGCTTCTCCCTCTCCCACTCCCCCTGCTTGTGTTCCTCTCTCCCTGTGTCTCTGTCAAATAAATAAATGAAATTAAAAAAAAAAAAAAAAGCAAAGATATATGGTGATCAGATGCTTTAGGTTTGCTTTTAAAACACAAAACTGTCCAGTGTTGATAAATATGTTCATTTCTTTCATACTCCCACACTGAGCATCCACCATGAGATAAGTTCATGTGCTACAAACTACAGACTTGCCTTTTGGAAGTCAAATAGAGGAATCAGTTTAAAGCTGATGTTTATAGCAAAATCCAGAATTGACCCATGGCAAATGGAACTGTAAGGAGAGTTTCAGCTCCTCTTTGGATCAGAAGGGGATAGCTCTGGTACATGGCAAGGGAGGTTTCCTCAGGTGTTCCTAGTAGACATTCTCTGGGCAGGAAGGTTGGGCAGCACATTTCATGCACTGCAGAAGCTTTCCTGAGGGCCGGGGCCCTGGAGCAGCATGTTCTGTTGCTGCTAGTAGTGTTCTGGGCCTGGACCTGGGAGAAGTGTGTAGAAGGATTGGTGGTTGAAGGTCAGGACCATTTAAGAACTCGGATTCGACTGGAAAGAGGCAGACACTGAGGAACTAAGGAAGGCAAATAATGTAGTCAGATTGATTTCTTGGGAAAACAGCCTGTGGTAGTGCACAGAGCAAAAGAGGAGAGTCTGAAGAGCAAGTGAAAATGGGGAAGCATATTGGCCTGTGAGGTAGGCATCCTGACAGGAATGGAATTCACAGTTTAAAATAGAATAGATCCTGGTATTTGAGGAACAGAATCTATAGACCACCACATTTGGCTTTACAAGTTCAAAGCTTATTTCTGAATCCTTCGTCAGGCGAGTCAGCCTTGTGCTTTCTTGGATTGCTGATGTCTTGCAGAAATACAGTTCAGTGACCAAAAGAAATTTTTGAAAGATTACGTTAATCCTTGAGTTGAGTGGTTAAAAAAAAACAAAACTGAAAAGGATCCAAATATACAACCACAACCACTCCTACAATAATTCCCTTTCCTCTGAAACATACCTCCCACACACTCTGCCTGCCTTCCATGATATGCTAAATCTTCTCTCAGCCTCTTGCCCCAAGTGGCTGGTTACTACCCCATTCCACACTCTCCTTCTGCATCTGCATGTCACCTCCTCTTTCAGAGAGACCCCATCTTTGAGGGGTAGGGGGGATGGGGAGGGAAAGGATGGCATCCATGATGAATGGATCCTCTTTGGTGGGTGGGAGAAGGGGAGAAGGCTGGAGTTACTCCCAGGTTAATGATTTTTGAGCCATCATGGTACTTTCTCTCTTTAAACTCATTATTGATTAGCCAGAACTCAATCATCAATATGAAATAAAAATTGAGACAATTATCTGAGCACTTCTGAAAAAAGGAAGAGGTTTCCGCTTTGACTGTTCATCATGGTTATTTTTCTTGTTCTTTTTTAAAAATAGACTTTATTTTCTAGAGCAGTTTTAAGTTCACAGCACATTTATTTTAACAGAGTACAAATGATGACTCAGTGTTCAGTAGAGTTCTGACTTAAGTAGAACCTTGCTATAGAAGAAAATTTCCTAGAAAACACACTGTGAAAATGACCTAGGTGCTACCCAATGGCCTTTATTGGATTTATTGGCCTGATCATTGAGCTTTATTTACTTATTTTTTAGTCATTTTTAATTTTATTTTAGTGTTCCAAAATTCATTGTTTATGCACCAAACCCAGTGCTCCATACAATATGTGCCCTCCTTAATACCCACCACCAGGCTCACCCAATCCCCAACCCCCCTCCCCTCCAAAACCCTCAGTTTGTTTCTCAGAGTCCACAGTCTCTCATGGTTTGTCTCCCCCTCTGGTTTCCCTCAACTCACTTCTCCTCTCCATCTCCCAATGTCCTTGTGTTATTCCTTATGCTCCACAAGTAAGTGAAACCATATGACACTTGTCTCTCTCTGCTTGACTTATTTCACTCAGCATAATCTCTTCCAGTCCCATCCATGTTGATACAAAAGTTGAGTATTCATCCTTTTTGATGGAGGCATAATACTCAAAGATAAACTCAAAATGTATAAAAGAGTTCAACGTGAAGCAAGAATCTATCAATATTCTGGAGGAGAACATAAGCAGTAACCTCTTCAGCATTGGCCACAGCAACTTCTTTCAAGACATGTACCCAAAGGCAGAGGAAACAAAAGCAAAAATGAACTTTTGGGACTTCATCAAGATCAAAAGTTTCTGCACAGCAAAGGAAACAGTCAACAAACCAAAGAGTCAACTCATGGAATTGGAGAAGATATTTGCAAATGACACTACAGGCAAAGGGCTGATATCCAAGATCTATAAAGAACTCCACACACTCAACAGACACAAAACAAATAATCATGTCAAAAAATGGGTAGAACTTCCTCTCTCTCTGCCCGCCTCTCTACCTACTTGTGATCTCTATCTGTCAAATAAATAAATAAATAAATAATCTTAAAAAAAATGGGTAGAAGACATGAACAGACACTTCTGCAAAGAAGACATACAAATGGCTAACAGACACATGAAAAAATGTTCATCACTAGCCATCAGGGAGATTCAAATCAAAACCACATTGAGATACCACCTTACACCAGTTAGAATGGCCAAAATTAACAAAACAGTAAATAACAAGTGTTGGAGAGGATGTGGAGAAAGGGGAACCCTCCTACACTATTGGTGGCAATGCAAGTTGGTGCAGCCACTTTGGAAAACAGCGTGGAGATTCCTCAAGAAGTTAAAAATAGAGCTTCCCTATGACCCTGCAATTGCACTACTGGGTATTTACCCAAAGATACAGTTGTAGTGAAAAGAAGGGCCATCTGTACCCCAGTGTTCATAGTAGCAATGGCCACAGTCACCAAACTGTGGAAAGAGCGAAGATACCCTTCAACAGATGAGTGGATAAAGAAGATAGGGTCCATTCATTGAGCTTTAAATCTGTGTCACTCCTGTTCCAAGGTTTCTACTTGTATGAATTCACTTAATCCTCAAAACCACCTGAGTACTCTCACCACTCTGTAGCTGAAAAACTAGGGAAATCAAGCTAGTAAGTGGTGGAGTTAGTAGGACTAAAATCCAGGCTATTGGACTCTGAAACTCAGTTTTAACCATGAACTTTTGCTGATCTTGTGCAGAAATGTTAAACTTGTATTTCTGGGCATTCTCTCTTGGGTAAAAGTGTATGGAACATGGGTTCTCTGTGTTGAGATGATGTCTGGCTTTTGAGGATGAGCCATAAGATGGGACAGAAAGAGCAGAGGTTCTGGATGGTAAATGTAGCTTATAAATCATGTTACCAAGATTCAGAGCATTTCTGTCTTACATGACTTCTGTTAGGTGCTCTTCTAGGAGAGCTTGAGACCTTAGGTCCTGTTTTCTGCATATACAAGGATGTAAAGGAGAGAATAGTCCAGAGGTATCATGGTGATAGCAGTGAAGATTAAAAAAATTCCCAAGAAGAAGGAACCAGTTAGAACTAGAGTCCACTTGCCTCTTTGGACATAGGATTCTTACCCCATTGCTAATATTAGAAACCCTAGATGTATTCTTATATCATGAGTGGGGGATAATGAGAGGAACAGGCTTTTTTTTTCCCCCAAAGGCACAATATAACAACTGAAAACTAAAAAGGTTTTTGTGCAATGAAAAATAAGGCCTAAAGCTATTGAGCCATGAGACTCTCAATTGCTTCCATTCACTTCCTACCTTTCTTTAGGACGTTCATGTTAATATTAATACTCACGTTAACGCTATCAATTTCAACTGTTAGTCTTTCCTTTCCTGAGTCACTGGTCCCATACATCACTAAATTCCCCAGTTGGGTGCCCCTTAGGTCTGCATGGCTGATCATAAACTTCCCAGAGACACTGAATAAAATAAATACTCAATGAATGTTGGTAAATTCATAAGCAACATCAAAAGATATAATGAGTATTGAACAATCAGCTCCAAATAACTTTCCCAAAGTTTTTCTAAGTATCCTAAAAATATCAGGGGGTGGGGAGAATTGTTTCCATCTTTCTCATTGCCCAGGGATTTTCTCCTACAAGCAGTTAATTAGCAGCAGCTTCCCCAAATTTCTGAGACCAAGTAGCAGCAAGGGTAGACAAAAGAGCATACACGAAAGGCAAGAGACAACTTTAGTCAGTCATAGGAAGTCCTCAAGTCCTCACTCAACTGGGATAAGGGGGCTGAAAGTGTCTCTGCTCCAATTCCAAAGCATTCCCCTTTGCCTTCTTATTTCTTGGAGTGGAGTTTCTCAGACATATTTTCACGCACACAGAGACACTGACGTGTGTTCCTGACTTTCTACTTCAGTTATTTCCAAATTAGTTTCCACATTTTTATTGCTTTGAGATACTGTGCTTATCATTCTGCTTCCATCTGTTCTGGCCACCACTTGGCATGGGATAGTGGGGAGTTCCATGCCCATTTCCTACAAGGCTCTGGTCTGCTTCCATGTAAGTTCAACTGATGAAGCCCTTGAACAAAACATCCCATCTAGCTTTGACCTTTGTCCATTGATTCAATGTGCCTTCCTCTACCTTCCAAAGTTTGAGCATATAAATATTTTCTTGTTTTATAGACATCCCGGCAACCACAGATGAAAGGTCCATCTCAGTGCTTGTGCTGTCACATAAATTTTGAGTTATAATATGCCATTATTGATATTCCCAGACAACACACAAGCTTGGCAGCCTATTGTTGTGTGTGTGTGGGGGGGGGGGACAAAAAACACAAACAAATGTGTCTCCAAGAGACTAAAGAGTGAGTGAAAATGAGGAAGACACTCTGACCTGTGAGGTAGGTACTCCAACAGGAACGGAATACAGTTTTTTTTAAGATTTTATTTCTTTATTTGAATAAGAGAGAAAACAAGCAAGCAAGCATGAGCAGGGGGAGGGGGGAGGGAGAGGGAAAAGCTGACTCTGAGCTGAGGGAGGAGTCTGACTCAGGGCTTGATCCTAGGACATTTAGATCATGACCTGAACGGAAGTCAGACACTTAACTGAATGAGCCACTCAGGCGCCCCAGAATTCAAACTTTAAAAATAAAACGGACCCTGATATTTTGGAAACAGAGACTGTATAGACCATTACATTTATATTTGTAAATTCAAGAGTTCACTTCTGGATCCTTTACCAAACTAGAGTCTGCCTTTTGTTTCTTGAACTGGTGACATTACTGCAGAAATAGCCTAGTGACCAAAACAAATTTTTGAAAGTTTTCTTAAAATTATAAATTGAGTGGGGCTGGGGTGTGGAGACTTGCCTTAAAGATTTCTGATAGAGAATCTGCAAACAAAAATAGCTCATTAAAAATCTTAGCTTTGGGGGTACCTGGGTGGCTTAGTCAGTTGAGTATCCAACTCCTGGTTTTGGCTCAGGTCATGATCTCAGGGTCTGCAGATCAAGTACTACACTGGGCTCTGTGCTCAGTAGGGAGTCTGCTCTAGATTCTCTTCTCCCTCTCTTTCTGCCTACCCTGCTTGCACTGTCTCTCTCTTTTTCTCTTTCAAATAAGTAAAACCTTAAAAACAAAAACAAAAACAAAAAACTCTCAGCTTTCTCCAAAGGCTACTTTGGACTGGTATTGAAACATGCAAACCAAGCATAACTCCTCTTGTAATGACCAGGAAGGATATATAGGAGTTATATATCCTTAAATATCATTAATATCCTCATATATTTATATATATGATGGATATATGTTCAGTAGTGGGTAAGGCCCAACTTAAAGGAAATATCCAGAGAAACAAACTTGGGTCAGCAGTGAGGTTTAGGGTGCCCTTATTTCAAAAGGCTGTCCCTTAAGACAAGAACTTGGCAAGAGATGGGAACATGTGCTCCTCTCCTATATTTCCTGTTTCCTTCCCTGTCACCTGGGTGATGTACACTTGAGCCAAAATCGATGAGGGTATTTTGTCGAACAGGGAGGCTTCACTCCAGGCATCTTAGGAGAGGTGGTCTGAACTGTCCAGATCAGGCCCACCTCGAAGAAGACACAGTAGCAGGTAGAAAACACACGAGAAAATGAGTAAAGACAAAATTACGTAGTAATAGATGTTTTATGTGAATCGCTATCCCCATTCAAACAGCAAAATAAGGGCATTTTTAACCGAAGGAAGTAAGGAAAGTCAAAGGAGCATTTGAGGAAGTGAAGTGTTTCAGCTTAGCCCTGAATCTGGAAGTGAAGAAAGACGAGTGGTTATGAGAGACCCAAGCCCAATGGCCAGACTCACATTGGTCGCTCAGTGGTCCAGACATTGTTGAAGGAACTCTGGTTTAGCATTTCCATTAAAGTTTTCCATCCAGGTTCTTCAGCATTGAGTTCTCTAGGATGAGAAGAATTATCCCTGGGATGTAAAAGATGACAATGTTTCAGAAAAGGAAACTAAATGCAAGAAGAATCAAATATGAGGGGCTGAAAATGTTTTCAACTTTTCAATCTTTTTAAGTGTTAATAATGATTAACACCTGACCCAGATGGAGGAAATGACCGAGGTTGCAAAAGCAGCAGAGGCAAGATGTGGCAATGATGGGGGATTTCTAATCTATAGACAGCTAGATTCAACCAAGCTAAAAGCAGAAGCCTGAAAAGTCTTTGACTTACCTGGCTGGCCATTGATTCTCCCCAAAGGAACACAAAACTGGGAGAGGAACTTCTGCCCTGAAAGAATGATGGAAAACCAGTACAAACAAGTTAGTGAACTAAAGTAAGAGGGGGAATAGCAAAGAGTGCAAACATCTTCTGAATCCTCACCACGATACAGAAATCTCTCCAGGCACTTAAAATATATCATCTCATTTATTCATCTTAATGACTTTCTAAGATATAAGATATCTTATATCTTATATCATGAGGTAAGGCGTGATTATCTCCACTTAGCCTCAGAGAAATTAAGGAACTGGCCTTCAGTTACCCAGCTAGTTTGAGCAGGCACAGGCACTGAGCAAAGTCCTGACTCAGAGTTCAAGCCTCCTCCACTATCATGTTGCTTCCTTGAGAAACCTGAGAAGAAATATCCAAGTGCCCTCAAAAGTGTCAGGCTTCTAAACTATATCTGGAAAACCATTTCAGAAAGAATTCAGTTAAAGGTTGGAGTGAGCCTAGGACTTCAAATATAAAATAGAGGAGATGTAAAATGTTTGGGTGACTAATAATCTCTGCAAATAACCCAGTCAAGTAGAGCTGGAGAGGTCAGCAAAGATACTGATGTGACTCTCAAGGGACTTAGCTC
Source organism: Mellivora capensis (assembly GCA_004024625.1). Classification (NCBI taxonomy): domain Eukaryota; kingdom Metazoa; phylum Chordata; class Mammalia; order Carnivora; family Mustelidae; genus Mellivora; species Mellivora capensis. Next base: position 9,002 of record PISX010020384.1, on the reverse strand, counting down.
AGATTTTAGAAAGATACATAGGAAAGGCCGAAAAGCTCAAAATTAGAGAGAAACATACAAGTGAGGTTACATGCAGCATCTGGAATGCTAAAGTTCAGCAGGAACTAAGGCTGGCGAAAAGTGCTGGATTGCGAAGTGGGGGGATTTAGGGCTGTGCTCAGAGCAGGAAGTAGAACAAGGAAGGCAAAGATCTGTTCCAGAGGCAGATGGTGCAATGTCAATAGGAAACTGGGAGAAAAACAAACTGTTCTACTTCTATTTTGTTTCCATTTTCTTCATCAACAAGGATAATCTTGAGACCTGCTGTGTTGAATCAAACTTTGGTAAAATACTCCTGAAACCCAACAAGCCTCTTGACCTAGATTAATGAACTGCCTGAGAGAAGTTGCCAGAAAGGTCACATTGCCATATTAATCTGAGACCGTGAAAAATGGCATAGACCTCACAAAAGGAGTTCAGCGTATGCGATCTTGATTTTCAAAGGGAAGGAAGGTGAAGTCTGTGAACGATGGTCTGGTAAGTTTGTCCAAAACAGATCAGGAATCTGCATATATTCCCTATAAACAAGTCATGCTGGACTTGCCTCATTTATCCGGAGAGTTCTCACTTGAATAGACCTATGTAAGGCTGCTGGCAAAGAATATTAACAGCCTTTAATATCCTTGAAGATAAAAGGGAAAATTGTGGGCTAGAATATCATCAATTAAGCACATTTGTGACTAGTGAGGGATCATAGCTAGGGAAACGCTACTCATGAAACCATGTCATCCTGGAGAGAGCTCTAGGAGCTTCCATCCACAGCCCTATCCTTTTTATCATTTTTGTTTCAGTTAATATGGTCTCAACTGGCTTCTTCAGTAAAGTTTCAGATGATTAAAGATTGAGAAGGATGACAAACACTAGATGCCAGATTTAGAGTTCAAAAAGAATTTGATGGACTAGAACAATGAATCCAACAAGGAAACATGCAAATACGTTCATACTTGGATTCCAAGGTGAGCTCCACAGGTATGCATGCCCAGAACAGTAGTATACAAAGAATACTTTTGGGGATTTGTTGACTCAAAATGAATGAAGGGTATGAAGGGGTTGCTGAAACCTCAACTGTCACCTTTGGTTGCATTAATAGAATACAGTACCCCAGACAATAAAGTTAACAGCCTCTCTGCTCAGGTTAGACTGCACTTCACAAAGGATGTTCAGTTCTAGGTGTTCTCTCCAAAGAGGACAGTGATTATTGGGAGCTTGGCCAGCAAAGAAGAATAGAGATAGGAAATGAGAAACAGCTGAAGGAACTGAAAGGTTTGGCCTGGAGAAGAGAAGATGATAAAGAATAGGATTACTTGTCTATAGTCGTGGATGGTAGAACCAAGGCCAACTAGATGGACTTTGTGCTAATTTCAGGAAACACATTCTAGTAATTATAGACATCTTGCAAACAAATGGGCTGACTGACAAAGCTGGGTGTTTCCACTCACTCTTACTCTTCAAATACAGGTTGGACAATCACTTGCTGAGGAGGAGGAGGAGAAGGGGGAGGAAGGGACAAGAGATTCTTGTTTGAAGGTATGTCATCCCTGGTGGCTGTTGATCTAGCTTATTCTTCAACAGTTTTGGGGAGAGATCACCGCCTAATGCTACTGCCTACACATTTAAATAAAAGATTTTTAGATATTACTCTCACTTCTTAAGTTACTACAGATCTTAGGTAGCTGCTATACTGCTTTTCAGAATTTGGAAGTGTCACTTAGATGGGATCTAAGATGAATCCCTCCCTCTATTCTCCACTCCAGCTCCTCACTCAGACCACCATCATCTCTTGCCCAGAATACAGCAATTCTTTCCTGAACATTCTCTCCCAGACTTCAACTTTATGTGCCTTTCAACGTTCACTCCACACTCTGTCCACAGCATCATTCTTAAATACATAACTTTTCAAGTCAGTACCATATATAAGATCTTTAATGACTCATTTTCTTCAATAAATTCATGGCATAATAAGGTGGGATGGAAGGGAGGGCAAAGGATTGACTGCTCTGTAATCAAAGGCACTTAAAAGGTCTAACCACAAAATGCAATTTTGAACCTAGATTGACAATTAACTTGGTACAAACCAACTCCCAATGTTTTTATACATTATAATAGAAATCTGTGGATTCATTTCTTAGGCTTTTCCTCCCAAGAAACCATCCCATTTTACCTTTCCCAATAAACAATATAACACACAAGTTTTCTGTCTTAAAAGCAAAGATGCAAACTGAAAGCGCTAATTGAACGCATCCCTCTGACTGATCATTTGAGAACATAGTGGAATCAGTTACCATCTGCATGGGCCATTGCTCTATAGTGCTCTATCCCAATTTAAGACAACAGCCTCTGGTAGAGAAGTGCTATAGTCAACTCTTGATTATCTGCTGGTGGATGGAAGTTGATGCAAATGTAATTGATTGATAAAAACCTTGCCTAGTGTGTTCCACTATCATAACAATGTCTAAAAACCTGGTTATAAAAGAGTTTTTAAAAACAGGGAGGTGAGAAGCAGTCTTTGAGAAACGTTTAGGAGAAGATAATGGTGGTGAACGGAGACTCTTAAATTCTTTTTCTTTAGACAATCCTTTCTAAATTACTTCTTTTAAATTATTTATTCTGAACTGAGAGCTTAATCCTCCCCCCCCAGGAAGGCTTAAGTTGGAATTCTCTCTGTTATAGATGCCTAAAATTATGATGTGTAAATTCTGGAGCTATGGGATTGCCTCTCTAAGCACCAAAGAAGCAGAAGAGAGTATAAAGCAGGTGGCTTGAAAGAAGCAGAGAGAGATATAGAAAGGGAAGCCTTGGGGCTTTCCAAACCTTGTTATGGTGGCTTCTAGAAGCCTGGATACTTCTTGGATTTTTCTTAATTAATACCTTTATTCTTATAATAAACCTTCCCTTATAGACAATAGAAACTAAAAGAAAAACTAAAATGAGACCCAATCATTATCCAAACATGTTTCAAGCTCTTACTTCTTCTATGAAAACTTCCCTGATTACATTAGCCAGAGCAAAGCTATCTTCCCAATCCCTATAGATGTTTGTTATCTCCTCCACTCACTGAAATTTTTTGTGGACTGCTTGAATTATAAATTATATTTATATATCTTCATGGAGAATACACATTATTTGAGTGAAGGAATTAATGTATTTTACTCCTTTGTGTTTCCCACTGCACCAAGCAAAACCTATGGTAGACCCTCAGTAAGTACTTATTGATTTATGAGACCATTTCATGCTCAGCAGTCCAAACTCCAATTGTCAAGTAACTGAAATCACCTTGACATGTGATAAAACAATCGAGCTTTAGCAGGTAGGAAATAAAAAAATGGGACTCTTAGCAAAATAACACCAGGGGGGAATTCTAGATTATGTGCCATTTTAGAAACAGTCTTAAAAGACCCCCCAAAAGAGTGTGCAAGCCTGGATTAGCCACCCTAAGATGTTAAAATAGTTGGTTGGCTGAACAAATGTAATTAGTTGGGGGCTTACTCAAGCATGCTGTATAATTTGCCTATTGAGTTGCCTTATTTTCATGTGTTGACAATTATCTATGCTAAGCTTTTCCATATTTACATCACCCAGAAATAAAGAACTTACTGTATGAGTACAGGTTTGGGGAAGTCTGACTTGGCAGGCATTCTCATGTTGTGAAAAAGATCTGGGGGCTTTAATTGATTTCAAGCTTCATATGAGTCAAGAGCTTGCTTTAATTCTTTAAAAGAGTAATGAAATCTTAGACGGGTGTTGTGGTTATCTAGAAGTCCAATCTCTTGCATGGTGTTGGATTTTTTTTGCTATTTCAAATCATCCAGGGTCTCCTTTAACCCCATTAGTGGCCACCTAAATAGTCCCTTCTATGTGACACAGCTAAGTCATTAAGAAATTCTTTAGTATTTTAAGCTTTATCTACTATCTATTTTTCTGGCACTTCCACCTATGGAGCTTAATTCTACCCAGTGAGTCACATAAACCAAATCCCACTCTCCTCCTTGATTGTAATGGAAACACACCTATCATTCCTCCGCCCCACCCCCAACTCTGGGCTTAACATCTCCCCAGTTCCCTCCGCTTTTTTAAGAATTTGTTTTGTAGAGCTGATTTAGGTTTACAACAAACCTAACAGAGGGAAAGAACAGCACAGAGATTTCTCATACACCCATGCCGATGCCACAGACATGAAGAGCCTCCCCCACTATCATCGTTCCCCACCAGAGAGGTGCATTTGTTACAACTGATGTACCTACATTGATAAGTTAGCATCATCTAACGTCCATAGTTTACTTTGAGTTCACGATTGGTGTTATACATTCTATAGGATTGGACAAATGTATAATGACACAGATCCATCAAATGATGGATCTGATAATACCATCCAAAATATTTTCACTGCTCTAAAATCCTCTGTGCTCTGCCTATTCATCTCTCCTCTGCCCTTTCCTTCCCAAACCCCAGCAAGGACTGAACTTTCTACTGTCTCCATAATTTTGTCTTTTCCAGAATGTCTTATAGTCAGAGTCATGAAGTATGTAGTCCTTTCAGATTGGCTTCTTTCATTTAATTATACGCAATTAAGTTATCTCCTTCATCGCTCAATTCCTTTCAGTCCTAAGTAACACCCCCATTGTTTGGATATACCACACATTATCCATTCACCTTCAGAAGGACATCTTGGTTGCTTCTAAGTTTTGGCAGTTATGAATAAAGCTGCTATAAAAATCCATGTGCAGGTTCTTGTGTGGACATAAATTTTCAACTCCTGTGGGTAAATCCCAAGGAGTACAATGGCTAGATTGTAAGGTAAGAGTATGCTTGCTTTTGTGAGAAGCTACCAAACTGTCTTCCAAAGTGGCTGTGCCATTTTGCATTCCCACCAGCAATGAATGAGAGTTCCTGTTGTTCCACATCCTCGTCAGCATTTGGCGTTGCTGGTGTCCCAGACTTCCACCATTTTAATAGGAGTGTGATGGTACCCCAGTTCTCCTAAACAATTCTCTAAGCCATGAAGTTTCCAGATCCCTCACTGTTCCACTTGCCATTTTTACAAAAGAAGAATCTGAGGCTTGAAGAAATGTTACTTGCTCAAAGCCATGCAGTCAACGTCAGAGCTGAAATTTGTCTTCACAGTTATTTGCAATAAACTGATTCACAATGTAACGACTTCTTGTTTTACTTACTGCGAATAAGGCTATAGTATAAAACATCACGAATCACAGGGACTTTATAAGAACGCAGACAATATCTCAAATTTCTGTCTCCTTCAAATGAAAGCATGACTGCCATTTTGACTAAAAGGTTTGAACAGGTTTGAAGGAAATCAGTATTGTTTCTATTTTTAAGTTAATTAAAATGATTGTTTTTGAATAGTATGCCAAGTTTATGCTAAGTATAGGGATGGAATATGCTTAGCTTATCTCAAAATATACTGAGTTTTTCCAGCGCTAAGCTATCCAAAGCAGGAAAGATGCGTAGTGGATTTTTAATGTCTGATATTCACATTAAAGATGAACATACACATTCCCTTTATACTTGGTAACTTGTTTTTCTATCTGAACTTTCTCAAGGATCTATAAACAACATGTATGCCCTAAGAAATAGCCTCGTACTTTACTTCATATTTGTCCAAGTGAGTGAAATGTACATAGTGATCAACAACTTGTGCTTATTGTAAATGTTCAGGTTTATGAATTGCCAAGTAAACTTTACAAAGAATCCTGGAAATGAGTTGATTCTGATTTGACTGATTTTTCCTTGAGGTCAGTTCTAGGTTGCTGTATTCTGAGTCTTTATGCCACTTAGTCATGATGGGAATTATAGTTGACCTGGATTTCCCCATTGACATTTCCACTTGATTAGCTCTGAAATATAAAGTGTATGAGTTCTGTTTCATTCTAGACTTAAGTAGCAGGAAACTTCTGCTTTTCTTCCCAAACATACTCCCTCAAATCTATACAAGTCAGAAGTCCCAGGAGAACCACACAACAGTGTTTCTGGCATATGATTCATTCACCCAGAGGGACTCTGTGGGCATCAGTATAGGAATTTTTCATAGGTCCCCAGGCCCCAGGTACTGCTTAACAAATTAGAACTATTAACTAATTCAAACTAATTGGACAAAGAACAGTCTGAATTAGTAAAATCTTTTAATCATATACTTAAGAAAACGTTTTCATTGTAAAAATTTCACACTTACCAAAAAAAAAATCACAAGAATAATACATGAAATTCCCATATATTTTTAGCCAGATTTCTGAGTTATTTATATTTTTACCACATTTGTTTTATCATTCTTTTTATTTGTACATTCTCTATTTTTTATTTTTTTTCTGGACCTTTTGAGGGGTTATTCTTTTATACTTCCCTTTACCTCATATTACTTTCTGAGAATTTCCTAAGAATAAGGGCACTTTCTTACATAATCACAGTACAGTCATCAAATCTGGGACATTTAACATTGATGCAATAGTTTTATCTAATCTACCATTCACATTTTTTTCAGTTATCCTATTAATATTCTTTGTAACATTTTTTTTTTCTCCAGGATCCAGTACAAGACCGTGTATTACATTTAGTTGTCTTTTCAGTTTCTTTAAATTTGGAACAGTTCCTTGGTCTTTTCTTTGCCTTTCATGACAAAGGCTAATAATTTTATAGAGTGTTTCTTCATTTTGGTTTGCTAACATTTCCTTGTGATTAGATTCAGGTTACACATCCCTCGCCAGAAAACTACGTAAATGATGATGTATCATCTCAGATATTCCAAGTATAAAATATCTATCTGCCCCTCATTCATGATGTCAATTTTGATCACTTGATTAAACTGTTATCCATTTTCTCCATTCTAGTTCCTATTTTCTCCCTTGTAGCTAGTAACCAGTTGACGGGGAGACCCTTTAGGCACATCTGAATATCCTACTCCTCCTAATCTTGATGATTTTTGCCCTAATCAGTCTTTGCTATGATGGTTGTAAACTGTTGATTTCACTTGTCCACCCAATCCTCCATATTTATTAGTAGGTATTATTCAAAAAGAAATGCCTCTCCCCTCCACCCCCACGCCCTCACCCTCTCCCTCTTCCTCGCTCTCACCTGTCTAGCTATTAGTACAGACCTATAGATTCCAGTTTTATTCCATGGGCTATAATCCATTCCTATCACTGTTCATTTTTTTTTAATTTTTAAAGAGATTTTATTTATTTATTCGAAAGAGAGAGAGTGAGTGTTAAAGAGCATGAGCAGGGGGAGAGGTATAAGCAGATAAGCAGGGAGCCTGATGTGGGGCTCGATCCCATGTCCCTGGGATCATGGCCCAAGCCAAAAGCAGTTGTTCAACCAACTGAGCCATGCAGATACACTGTCACTGCTCATTTTAAAGCTAAAGTTGTCCCAGATCTGGCAGTTTGGTGCCCCTTTAAGCTGGCTCCTATATGCTTTTGATATGTTCCTATAATTATTTTTAAAACACTTTCATGTTTTCTAGTTCAGTAAGTTTTTCCAGATTCCTCATGTATCTCCCCACCACCGCCCAGTTCTGCAACTGGGCATTTCTTCAAGGACCTCTGTTCCATTTTAATGGGAAATAGTATTTAGAAACTGAGGTCTTGGCACTAGATAAGCTAATTGCTACTGGGGTGTCTCTGCCTCTAAGCCCTCCCAGAGGACAGAATCTGGAAAATACATATGCAAGTACATGTATGCACAAACACACACACACTCACACAGACACCACACATGGTGGTTGTCTGTCTGTATGCATATAATAGAAATTCTGACATACTTGTACCGTCAATATCCATCCCACTCCACAAGGTTCTTCATTGCCTTCCCCGGCTCCATCTTTTTATCTCCTTTCTTCTACAATGAGAATCCTGACCTCCAACACCATCAGGATACTGACTCATCTTTCCAGGGCTACACCACACACAAAACAGTTTCAAAACTGCTGTACACAAGTCACTATGTATACCGAATAAAACAAAAAGAAATTAAGATGCATTTGCCGTTCTTTATTTCTCCCCGCCACAGTGACAGGATATTTCCAAAGTATTGTGGTCTGAAGTTACTTGAATTAGTTCTTCCCCCTGCAGCCCTTTCAGTGTAGTGATATTAGTTATCCATTTCCTAAAAGCACACTCGGAGAAGTGTCACTTTGTTCCTTATCACTTCCCTCTCACTCCCCTTCCCCTCTTGTAGGTCACCGATTTCAGTGCTTGCTGGTTTTTCCTTCTTGCGTTTCTTTTCCCCCAAACAAGCAGATTTATGTGTTTTATTTCTTTTTGTTATGTAAAAGATACTGTAAGTACTCTTGCAATTTGTTGTTTTTTTTTTAACTTAATGCCTTCTGGAGTTTGGAGAAGGAAGATGATGATGGTATGGCGATGAGAATGATTGTAGTGATATAGTTCTCCTATATAGGCATTCATGTAGTTCTCAATATTTTGCTATTGCAAATAATGCTGCAGTTAAGAGCTTCGGACCTGTGTATTTTCGTATTTCCAAGGTTTACCTTCAGGGTAAATTCCTAGAGGGAGGATTGCGGTGGTTTTCTTAGATATTGACAAATTCCCTTCCATGTAGGTGAGTCATTTTGTATCTCTACTATCAATGTATGAGAGTGTGTGTTTCCTTATAGTCTGGTCAATAATGTGCATTGGCAAGCTTTTGACTGTTGGCCAATCTGATGAATGTGAAAAGGTATCTCTATGTGGTTGCAGTTTTCTCGTGAGTGAGGTCATGCTTATATCTTTCTGCTGATGGGTCTTGGTTTTGCCAGTTTTAAAAAAGGATTTTCAGTGTTTCCTCAAGCTTTAAAAATTCTTTATATATTAGTAATACATATAGTAGTTATATATATATCATATATATTTGTATGTAATATATATATTAACCCTTAATCTGTGACAAATACCTAAAATATTTTCTCCCAATTTATTATTTGTCCTTTACTTTGCTTACTTTAAAAAAAAAAA